>JAOVVI020016356.1:0-10911 GCA_028571085.2 Nepenthes alata
CGTTTCCTCTTCCTATTGCCTCGAACTTCAACAAGGTCAATTTCCTTACTAAGGCATCATTTGACCCACAATTGTAGTGCTTGAACCAATCTGATATTTCGTATACTCATCTACTAAGCACTATTTTAACTTGCCACAATGAGTTGATTTCAGATTTGACCAGTAGAGTTACACCACTTGCCCATCTTCACTCTTGCAATCTAGACATGCATTTGCATATTAAAACACCATTAAGACATCAGATGAAGTTTCCATTCATTTTCATCAAACCTCTTTTCACCTTTCTAGCCATTAATTCTTCATGTAATCCTTAAATTGCATTATTATGTTTCTTCTCAATAACACCCTTCTTGGCCTTACTGTCCCATAACCTAAAATACTAGTGACTGGTTCACAGTAAAACCTCAACCAACTCCCAAAACTTTTCAGGTTACAGAAGCTTTGCAAGGACCTCCTTAGCTGAAATGAGAGATTGCTATGCAATTAAATGATTTTTTTTT
Organism: Nepenthes alata; assembly: GCA_028571085.2. Lineage (NCBI taxonomy): Eukaryota > Viridiplantae > Streptophyta > Magnoliopsida > Caryophyllales > Nepenthaceae > Nepenthes > Nepenthes alata. The sequence goes on from JAOVVI020016356.1 coordinate 501, forward strand.
TTTTAAAGGACATTTTTCCAGCAAAGCAGCAACATGACCTTAACATTATATAACTTCAATTAACAGAGGACTGTTTAATACTACAATCAGAAACTCTCATTCATCTAAAAACTTCATGCAGGAAAATATTTGTAAGACGAGAACACTATGTCAACAATGAACAATCATGCCCACAGTGAAGAATGTGTCCTAAATAACAGATTCCGAAACCTTATTTAGCACATGATCAGCAGTTGCATAAAGCATCTGTCTTTGTGTGACATCATCATCAGGAATTTCTTTCCCTGCAACGTATGTCCAAAAAAATAGATCAGTCCTTGTTCAAGGAAGAAATTTGCACTTGCATGTGTGTAAGTCAAAAATGATACATGTTCAGGGCCTATTTTGATCCTTCCATGGAACAAAATACAGATCATTAAAATAGGACTAACATGATATGCAAATTCTGAAAATCATCAGTATCAACTGATATGGTCGCTACATAAATGTAGCAGCCATTGAATGGCGATATGGGCATCACACAGAGGATTCATATAGTGGATTTGGCTTGTTGAATGCATTTGCTAATAGTGGTGATGATGTAAACATATTTTTTTCTCCAAAAGATGAAGACTCAATAATTCAATTATGACAAAAAATGTATCATACTAGAATGTAGAAAATCGCCAAAATAATTTCATGTTATTGATATTGTTGCTTTTGAGTTAAACCACTACAAATCTATGGAATATAATCAATTTGAATTCTTGTTGGAAACCCCTGCATGATGGCATCATGTGGTGCATAACATCTATGACACCCAACTACCACTACACTGCTTTCTGAATATGATATTTTTTAAACATTGCTACTAAAATCAAGAGTTATTTTTGGCATTTGTACTTCCCCGAATTTCCACAAAACCAATCACAGTTCAGATCATGATTACTATTTCATTCCATGGCTCCCCCTCACTAAAATCCAATAGTATTGATGTAGGGAAACCCAAACAGATTAGCTTTCCTACAGAGATCTAACCTTAAACATTTAAAGAACTCTCACCTTAATTAGAGTCAATTTCTTACTACCATGAAGGTCATGACGCATAACAGCAAGAATTACACATGCACACGCAAACACATGCACATGCCTTTGGAACTTTTGCTTCCTGCAAATCAAAGATATCAGATCACTTGTTGCGAGAGTCAAATGATTTTGGATTGTCAAGGGAAAGAAAAGCTGCAATTGAGTTATGCTTTCTCCAGTTCTCTCACACAACAAAGACAAATCTAAGTGGGCTTTTTGCTATTGGGACTTGACTAAATAACTTCGAGAGGATCTGATCTTCTCTTTTCACAAAGACTGCAACAGTTTCCTAACAACAATCACCAACTTTCCAATCATACAACAAAACTTCAAACAGATAGATATTTTCCAGCGTATCAAAAGAATCAAACAGTGGAAATAAGACAAGCCCAAAAATCTAAATAGATCGACAACTAAACAGATCAACAAAAATGGAAAGATGGTGCTGTGTGAACCACTGTACAAAGTTCAAACATATTATCCCCTGGGATTCATGATTCCAATTCATTATTATTATAAACAATAAGTATAAATAATATCATTAATGATGAATATAGCTAGAACTAATAATTGATATGAGTTCAATTTTCTATCTCTATAGTCTAGAATATATTACATGTGGCTTATCTATTCTACATATAGTGAAACACACAATCAGAGTCAAAGAATTTACCAGTGAAACATGGTGCCTTCCATAAGGAAAAATCACTTACCCTCTTCAGAGGCAAGCTGTTTCCATGCATTAAACTTCAATGCACTACTATCTGCCTGAAACACACCATATAAGAGAGGGAATATATGAAAATAAACACAACTATAAAAACTATATATATATATAAGAAATAAGCATACAAGAAGAAACCATCATCATCATCATCCACTCTAACCTTCCTCTTTCACACATCAGCAGTTCAAATCTTTCTTAACCAATGTAAATGGCTCAAAATGCCTTTTTATTTCTCCTTAAAAAAAAAGAACAACCCCCCTGGCCGTTTAGCTCATTCTCTTTATGGAATATCTTGTCCATGGTACTCAAAATTACAAGGCCTTTCAATTATCAAGCAATATTTGTAGTGCCCTCCTAATGTAATGACTGAAGCAACGCTCAAAAATAAGTCAACTCTTTAAAAACATTAATTATATCTTCTAGTTCAATCATCATTTAAAAACTCTCCTTCCAGAGTTGCAACTTCAAATGTTTTATCTGACACTCCTATTTTTCTTTTTCTTTTTCTTTTTTTTTTACTCCAAAAAAATGCAAATGCACTTGCAATCCACCATGGACTGACCGAACATCCAAATGTTTGGGTCTACTATAACGGAATCTCCATAAACTATATTAAGAGAGCCTGTTTCGCCTAAATTACAAAATAGGTTCTATGCTTGAGAAGCTAAGTTGGAAATAGGATTTCTATCATAGCTTTTGACTTCTCAACAAGCAATAATGAAGTTCAAGAATTCTTTTACCTGATGATTTGGAGCTTCTTCCACCAATTAAATAAGCTGAAGCTACAACCTGAGAATTTCTATGACGAGTATCCCTAGTTTACTTTTTAAAAGTTCTTCCAAAGACCAATAAAAGCTTTAGCTATCCCAAACAAGCTCCACAGGAGCACAATTTATAAGCTCTCCCTTTTGTCATGATCTCATTTATACTAATACGTTACATGCTTGATCCAGCTGATTGAGGAGAGTTGCGTCTCTAATAAATATGGAGCCCCTCCATCTCCGAAACTTAATCATCAATTTGAAAAAGAACGGCTGCAATCTAACTTTTACAAAAATTAAACCAATTAAAATCAGTTATTTTAAAATAATTAAATCAAAATAGTTCATTTGGAAAATGAACATTTAAAATTAGGAGATGGAGGGGCTCCATTTCCACAAGAGATGTAACCCCACCGAGTCCTGATCGAAGACCAAAATAAGGCATGAACTGCCCAAACTTACATGAATAATAATTGAGAATTGGATCTTGAGGCATTTTTCTCAAAAATCATAGATTTTATGCTTCATTCACATACTGTTTTGAGCATTTGCAATGATATCCAATACTAACCGGTATGAAAAAAAGTATTTACAAGCTTTCTTTCTGACTGCAACTGACCCTCCCAAAAAGCCAAAAGAAAAAAAAAAGAGACATTACTTCCCCTCCTCCCACCCACCTCCCAAAACTTTTATTTCATATAGATTACACAGCAAAAAGTATATAGAAATAACAACCTCTCCAATTCTTCCCGCCAGATACATTTAATGATATCTATACAAAAACTTTAACTGATGCAACTAGTACATTCAGTCAAATGAGGAAGGTTTAGATTATACTGAAAGCTGCCTCATCGAAGGAGTAATTCATGTTGGTAATGTCACACAAAGTTCTACCATGAAAATTCATCCAATCTGTAACTTTGATCTATATTAAATTATTAATCATAGTGACACTGGAAAGAATCATGAAAAAGTTTGACAATTTACCACCACATTATCCCAAGAGAATATAAGTCCAAAAGCTTCATCAGGCTTCATCGCATAGCGTATTCTTTGAAGGAAACCCTCTTGCAGACGCTCGTTCAAAAAGTCCTACCGCAATGAAAACGACACAAATAAGCCATGGTCATCTCATGAATGTTGGAGAACATCACCACCACCACCAGGAAAATCACCCACAACTCAGCTTCCAATAACTTGAAAAGGCTAAAAGATTTGGGAAGTGAAAGCTTTGAATTATGTTGCTTACCACGTCAACCTTTAAGGGTCCATCCTGTCTAAAAGTCTCAAAACCTTCACCATATTCAGCTCCAATTGCCTATATTGCAACAAATGCACGAAAAAAAAGGTCATTGACAAAAGAACAAACCCCCCAAAAAACACAAAATGTTGAACTGTAATGAAGAAATAAAAACCGCAAAACGCTGCAGTAATGAAATTAGGAGGAAATATCCAATGGCTCTATTTCCATATAATACAAGAATAGCAACACCATGTTTTCGCAATTTTAGAAGATATCGACAAGACAAAAACCGAAAATAGAACGAGATTGGATGCATATCCACCTCTTCCATAAAATGTTTGCCGGGAATGAACGGAAACCCTTCAACTGAGGCATTTTGATCGAACCCAAAGGCGTTTGCCACAACCAGACGATGCCTAGCTAGGTTTGGGCGCTTCGATCTCTGATTTCCTCAACAACAAAATTGTTAAAACTATAAATAAACAATCACAGAGTAAATGCCAAGCAAACGAAAATCAGAGAAGAAAGGATGACAAAGGAAAGGATTACCGATAATTTGAGGACGTTGGGCATATGAATATCGAAAACCCGCCCAGAAGAGGAGGGTCTCACTGGAATCACAGAGGATCTTCTGATTATATTGCAGTCCATTCCAACTACCTACTGCGGCGGTACGAAGCACGTAGAGAAGCTAATATAGTATTTTCATATTCCACCTCTTTCGTGTGTTCCTTGTTTTTTCAGATTTTTCGGGACCAGATGAACATTTTCCGGCTTTTTCTCATTATCTCTCTTAATCTTTGGCTTTTCTTACACTGCTGCAGCACCAGCCCACCATAGAACTTGACCCTTTCTGGCTGGGATTGGTAAGTTTAATGTGAGGAAGAGGTGGGCGAAACAATAGAATTTTGAAGGCTCTGAAATTCTATCTTGCTTCTTGAAGATGATACATGTGTTCCCCATAATTAATATTATCAAATTCAATTGTTAAAAAAAACACAAACAAACAAACAAATAAACAAATTCTATAAATATAAATTCAAAATACCATAAAACTTTTATTAAATCTAAAAAGTAAATATATAGCAATAAAATAAAAAATTTTAATTTAAAATAAAAGACATATAGTTCGAATAAGCCCAACAAACCCATAAAATTTTTAATAAAACTTACAAAATTAAAATATAAATATGACAAGTAGTTGACAAAAGTAACACAAAAATGATAAAATTCTTTTGGATTGGTAACATATTTGAAGAAAACTAATTAGGTGCAAGTTTTGCCTTCAAAGCAAGTGGCTATGTATTGATAATTTGATGCACATTGTATACAATGCTATTGGCAAGATCTTGACCTAAAATTGTATAATCACTTACCCATAGAAAAAAAAAACTTTTGTGGAAAGGGCCCAATTGATGAAGGGCACAACAATTTTGGTCAATATTACCTGAATGTGGGGAGAGAAGTATGTGGGTATATTTATTTTCTTTTTAATTATTTTAAATTCAGTGTAGTTATGTTATGAAAAGTATAGATTTTTATTCATAATTATATTACATATTTAATTATTGTCTGTGATTTAATTGATCCTGATATTTTTATTGTTATTTAAGATTATAAATAAGTTTGTTTAATTTTCTATTATTTGTAATGCTTATGGATTATATTTATCTTTATTGATATTAGATACGTTAAAATAACCTGCATATTTTTTTGTTGCTTAGAGTATATCATATTATCGATTGGTTAAGTAATTTGTGTATTTTTGCAATGTATTTATACATTATTGTTTGTTGAATTTACTGCTAAAAAATTTAATATAGTTTTTATGCAATATTATTGTATGCCATCTCTATAATTTCTTTTATAAAAATTTGCAAACCAAAACAATAATCTTGAATCTCTGAGATGCTATAAAATTTTGCACACAATTTTCTTGTTATGAAATATATATATATATATATATCAGTATGGTATTCATCATATACTTTAGAAAGATATTTTTTATAAACTATTTTAAAGTTTATAGTAGAAGTTATAAAAATTTAATGTTTTAAACTTATTTGGGTTATAATACGCAGTCTTGAAAAGTAGAATCGATGAAAATTATTAATGCATGGCATTTTATGTTTTATGTTTTGTGCATTGTAAAACACCATGCTTAGCTTTTATGAGTTGCTTTTTCCATTGTTCCACTCTCAGCTACCTTTGTGGGTGTTTCAAATTGTAGTTTTAGTTGTTCTTTGGGCTAATTTTCCCATATCGATATGCTTGAAAGATTGTGAAATAGAACATTGAGAATTTTGTTGCAAAGGGAGTTTGGAAAGGCACCATGTGGACCATAGCCATTGCCCGAGCACGTACGGAATAGTCCAGTTAATGATGTAGCTAGCAGATACAATATTAGGCATGCTAATTAGACCATATATAGCACAATCTAATACTTTGAATCATATCATGTTATAAATTAGCTGGTTCATGTGCCGTATCACCCCATAGCACAATCTGGTAGTACAAGCCCATGCAGATCAATTTATATATATATATATGTGCAATGATCATGTAATAGTTAACTATGGTTTGTACATTAATATTTGGCTTACAATAATGGAAATAAGATCATTAAGTATGTGGTGGAAGATTTCATGAAGAATGTTTAGTGAGAGTTAGGGAATTGCATCCTTCATTTGAAAAAATCTAATTATATTTTTTTATTATATTTTAGTATACACTAATTATAGTTCTAGTTATTATTATTTTTTTATGTGATGAAGGTGCCAAGAATATGAGATAATATAATTTTTTTCATCTCTTGTTTCATCCATCTATAGAGAATAGAATATGATTGTGTGTATACCTATATAGAATTATACATTTTTTTTATATGCTTGGCAATTAAATGAATGTGCCTTTTAGGCTTCCTGGTATTTGTGATATGAACACTATCATTCTTGAAATATTTGATATGTTGAATTATGTTTCATTTGAATATTTGGCTACTATTATTGGTTTTGAATGGTTTGTGATTCATGGTCATAATTGTTCAACAAGAGGGAAGATGTGGTGGCGGTGATGGCCATATGTTGTCCTAGAGGTTTGCTATCATACTATAATTTTGATAAGTCCAGTAAGAAAATAGTAGGATGCAGGTATTTGAATCGGAGCAATCGAAATGAGCTACAAGGATGAGTTTAAAGTTCTATTATTATAATCTGTCTTATTATAAGAATAACTCGTCAAAGATTGTTTCTTTTGACAATTGTGACTATGAAATTGTTTTGATATAGAACGGTTGTGCCAAATAACCACCATATTAGGGGAACTGCCTACTGAGCTGTAAAAATTGTTTCATCAAAGTGACCGGTTGGTCAAAGTTTCATCAGGACAGACATATACAAGCTAGAAAGCTACTTGACTAAGAAAGTGTATGCCATCAGAATGATCATATGAATCGCAAACTAAATGTGTTGTTTGAGAAAAAATCTTTATAATCCAATTGTTCTGAGGAGATCCATTAGATCCAAGATCTTCCATGTTCTATTCAAATTCTAAAATTAGGAAAACGTGGCGTAGTGGCATGTCATAACCTATGTAAATTGTAGTATTTATTCGTAGGAAATTATTAGAATTTGCTAACGTGGGAGATGGTGGATATTTGTTTAGAAGCAGTTGAGGAAAGAAAGATCCCTCCTTTGTAAAAATGAAAATGTATATAGCTCAGAAGAGGAACTGCCTTCCACATCTCCTATATAAATGCGAAGCCCTATAACTAGAAAGAGGCACCTTCAGCAGCCTCGGACTAGTTAGTATTGCATAATCAAATTCTAAAAATGTCCAATAATACTTTAGCTTGCACATCTAAAAAAGCTAGGAGTTTGTCTTTAGATAACCTTTTACCCATCAAAATTCTTAGGCACAGAGTACTATCCTCAAGAAGCTTATCTTCAACCCCTTTTTTTTCACTATCTAATTTGGCTGGAGTTTAAGTTACTTAAAGGTCAGAGAATAACCTATAGCGACCTAGACCTAGGCCGCTTGCAACCTAGCTCGGACCGTTCACATAGAAATGTTAATAATAAATAATCATTATAAAATAATAATTAATGTGACATCTATAAAAATTCATAAGAAATAAATCATCTATCATAAGTCCACTTCTTAAAACCTTAGGTAAAAATATCATCATTGGAACATACAAAACTAAAGGGATATAGCCTCAATAAAAATTAAGTGTTTCTACTATCATGAAGGAAAATAAATCCTTTCAACTTCTCAAAATAAAATAACTAGCTCCGAAATCATCTACCTGCAATCTTTTTATCAAAACGCAACCACCAGCTATCTCACCAAACTTGAAATATTTTGGAGCTAATGAAAAGTAAATGTCCAACAAGTAGTACATAACAACAATATAGTAAATGATACAAATCTTGGGAAGCAATGCAAACATGGCAAGAAATGAACAGAATTAAAAAACAAGATACCCTATTTGAGACTATATCTTTTCATTACCACGACTTTAGAACTACAATTATCACTATTAAGGATCTCCACCAAACCCAACTATCGTAATGATGATAGGAATTTCATCAAGTCCAAATATCAATAAGAGAAATAAGTTTTATTTAATTTATTTCAATAAAAGTCACCGCTATGCGAAAAGTCACAAAAATCTCATTCGATCTTGTTATAACACAAAATCCATCTCACTCCTTAATGCCTACCCTAGATATAGGAAATATTCTATCTCACTCCTCAACACTCACCCTAGGTATAGATATCTCACTATGCATTACATGTGAGTAATTCTCAACACCCACCCTTGGTATAGGAAATATGCTACCATGTTCTTGAACACCCACCCTAGGTATAGAAGCCTTGAGTTGTAAGACAATAAATCTACCAGCCTATTTGAAGACTAAAGAAATGGAGATACTTAATAGCATAAAATAGTGTAACATTAAGAGATATTCGCAATGTATGAATATAATTTTATCATATTTTTAGATACAATTAGAAATAATTGAGAGAGTTAAAGAAATATAAATGGATAATTTATTCTTGGTGATTAGCAACTTAAATAGGGAGTCGAGAGTTGATTTTGAAATCCGAGTTAATGGAGTTTTGAGATTTTTGGAATTAAATATGTGTACCTAATTTTAAAAAATTAAAAAAATTTTTGAATGAAACTTATCGGTCTAAATATACTATCTATCCAGGAATTAATAAGATATACTAAGATGTGTGAATAATCCTTTGGTGGCAAAACATGAAAGTGAAATTGTAACTTTTGGAGGATGGTGTATGATTTGTCAACATATGAAAGTCGAGCATGAAATGCAACCAAGTCTTTTGCAACTTATACAGACTCCTAGTGGAAATGGAAGCATATCATAATAGATTTTATAATGGGTTTGTCAAAAATGTCGAGAAATTATGATACAGTTTGGGTGATTGTTAATCTTTTAACCAAGTTAGCCCATTTTATAGCCATGAGAATGGCTTTTTTCTAGGGACTGTTTAGTGAAACTGTATATAAATAAGATAGCCAGACTTATTGTATCCTAGCTTCAATAATACCAGATTGAGATTCAAGGTTTGTATATAAATTTTGGAAAATTTATACTAGGAGTTTAATACTAATTTAAAATTTAGTACGGTTTATCATCCTAAAATGAGTGAACAATTAAAATGAAGGATGCAAATTTTGAAGGACTAGTTAAGAGCTTTAGTTTTAAAAATGAAAGGAAATTAGAACGACTACTTACCGCTAGACAAGTTCACTTATAATAATAGTTATCAAATAAGTATAGGTATTGTCCTTTTTAAAGGGCTTTTGGAAGTAAATGTTTCTTCCATATTCATTGGAAAGAAAATTGGAGATATGAGATTCTTGGAACCAAAAGTGATTCAAGAGACTTTGGATAAAATTCATTTGATTTGAGATCGACTTAAAGTTGCTGAAAGCTAATAGAAGAGTTAGGAAGATTATATAAGGTCTGAGTTGAGATTTGACTTCATAAATCATGCATTTTTGAAGATATCAATATCAAAAGGAGTCTCTTAATTTATGTGAAAAGGAAAATTTAAGTTAAAGTTTATTAGACTATTTAAAATATTAGAGAATATTAGAGAAGTTGCATATCGATTAGCTCTGTCATTAAGCTTTGTTGATGTCCATAATGTCATTCATTTATCAATATTTTAAAAATATGTCTATAAAATTTTGTATATCATTAAATATGAACCATTGAAGAGTAGAGAAGATTTATTGCATATCAAGGATACTATTTATATTTTGGGGAGATGAGATCAAGTACTTCCTAATAAAGTCATTCCATTAGTCAAGGTTTTATGGAGGAACCACTTATTTAAAAAGGCCACCTGGGAGAGAAAAGATAAAGTTTGGGAGAAGCACTTATATTTATTTCTTCATTGAGATACGTAAAATTTTAAGAATGAAATTTTATACGGAAAGAAGAAATGTAAGATATGAATTCTAAAAATTATTTTAATGATCCTAAATTTAATTTAACTCTTAAATTCTTAGATTTAATTGCAGTGCCAAGTCAAAAATTAAGTGTTGAACTAAAGTAATCTAGGTTGAGTGGCACC
>JAOVVI020016358.1:0-10911 GCA_028571085.2 Nepenthes alata
TCTGGCTTGTATCAAGTGGGGCAGTAAAGGTAACTAAAGAAATGGGTAGTTAAGTAACTAGAAATTATATGTGTGCTATATTGTCTCCATAACATGGTCACCAAATAATACTATCATTTTGCAGTGGGCAAGCAAGATTATAAGAAGCAAGCATGCATTGCATCCCACATTTACTCATGGAAGTACTTTGGGCCTATATGAAGTGCTAATTGGGAAGCCTTACATTTGTGATATTATAACAGATTCTGTAGTGATTTGTTTCTTTCTTGAAGCTGACAAAATACTTTCAGTGCTCAGATCAAATCCTATTGTTGAGGGCTTCTTCTGGCAGGTATTTTACTACTAAGTTGTAGCTTCCACCAAAATTGTCTAATATCTAGCAGGAATCTAGAATTCCTATACTACATATAGGCTCATCATATTTAAACTGAAACACTTAATTCTATATTTTCCCAATTTTCTTTTGTTTGTTTTGATACTTGGATATATGATAATGGAATAATGTATGATTCATATATGGAAAATGGATTCAATTTGGGAAGCTCAAGCTTTGGATTAACAAGTCGTGGATCCTGCACACTATAAACACAAATAAGAGGTCATATGATTAGGAGACCTCTCCAATGTACCATCTAACACTCAAGTTGGTAATGTATTAAACAAACTAGAAGGCATAGGGGAGGAGTAAATACCTCTTCCATGAAGGAAATAACCGATGAAAGAAGTTTGTATTTCTCACGAGAAAGATGAATATAGGTTGTTAGACACATTTGTCTAATTGGCATATTTCGTGACCATATGTACTATTGTATCGATGTCGGGTTATGGGTTGTCGACATACAGTATCAACATTCATCCATTGCTGTCCGTTCTGACTTCCAGGGATATGGCGCCTGCCGTGTGCTCTCTAGTCGCTCGAGCCCGTCCGACGCCTCGCGCCCTCCGTGCGCTCGCTACTCGCTCGACCCTAAAATTCAGAATGGTCCCCGCTCGCTATGAGCTGCCCCTGCGCTCGAGCCCAAAATTCAGAATGGTCCCCGCTCGCTGTGTGTCGTCCCGCGCTCGAGCCCACATAGGGTTTCTCTAGAAACCCTCCGTGCGCTCGAGCGGCGATACAACAGGCAAGTTTATAAATGCGATTCTTGAGCCCTCTATAAATACTTGGCTTATAATTTTGGAACCCTAAGGACTCTTGGCAGATCAATTTCGTGCCTCACTTGAGAAGAATCATTGTTAAAACTCCATTGATCTTGCATTTTTTGAGAAAACTAAAAGCTAACTCTATTGATCTTGCATCTTTTGAAAAAACTAAAAGCTACAACCTTGAATTTCATGTTCTAATTAGTTTTCTCTACATTTTTCTCTTTACCTTTCAAACTCTTCCATCCTTCTACCTTCGTTGGAGACATCAGTACGTGAAAAAGATGACTCGATCGTGTTTGGAAATTCAAGTGGCTAAAGAGGGAAGATTGACGTGAAAACCGGAAGGAGTCCGGTTTCGTTGCCGCGGGCAAATCCAAGGAGTTCTTTGGTAGGGATCACGAGACGGGAGTAAGTAGGCTAGGTTAGCGCGTCGTTACCACCCGATCTGTAAGTTGATTTTCATAGTGCATTGCTTCCCTGGCCGTTAAAGCCCGGAGAGTTTTTCTCGATTACCGTGGGTATCGAGTTTTTCCTTCGTCACCAAAAATCGTGTCTTTTTATGGTTGCTTATGCTTGTGTATATTTTGCATGCTCATCTTTATCTCTAACATCTAGAAATAAATATTCTTTACGTGTATTGAATATTTAATTTTTACTGCTTCCGCTATATTTATCGGGGTCGAAACTTGATAGTAAACTGTAGCACAAAAAGTGCTTTTTCAGACAATTTGTATACAACAGAGAAAATAAAATATTTATGTAAAATGGCTTCAAGCATTTGATTAAATGAGTTCAAAAAGAACTTCATATACCGCATAAGTTGATTGAAAATACCTGGTTGAAGAATGGCCAAGATTCCATATTCTGAGCCCTAAGTGTGTCCAGATTAATTGCTTGGTAGTTGATCCTTGATCTTAAGAATTTTGGTATCTGTCAAAATACAACTTTAGGAGTAGCTTAAACGATAACTTTGTTTTAGTTAAAGTCGGCATCATCTCGCATAATGAATGAAGCTCATGGTAACAACAGGTGATTGTCTAAAACAACAAGATATTAATTAACAACAATAGGTGCTTCACAAACATCCAAGACAAACACAAATTTAGCACAAATCCAGTTCAAGCAAATCAAACAGAACAAGATGATGATTTACTTGGGTTTGCAAAATTGATTTTGATGTAGTGTAAATGAGCTCCCACTTCCCACACAATAAATTCGACTTAAGTGGCTCTTTCGTTGGGTTGACTGCCTCGAGTTTGCCCGCAATCTAATAAGGATAAAAATGCAACAGAAAGATCAGATCAGATTCAAAGGCAAACCAAATTCGCACAGGCTATGGCTTTCATTTGAGTCGGCCCGACTGCAATCCTTTGCTGTGGCTAGGGATGGATAGCTAATTCTGGCATTACTATACATCAAGCATGGCATTGTATAGGGAATTAAGGGCCAATAATTTAGGAAAATTGTTTTTAGTTTCTCATATTCCAGTTTTTTAAACAAATAGAGAGGCAGAGATGTCAAAACCCGATCAATTCTCTGCTGGTCTTCAGGTGTGGCATCGGCGCCACGATCAAGGGGCTCAATGGCTTCGAGAAGCTCTGTCTTTATAGCTTTGGCGTCTTTACCGCTGGTTAAGAATGCTGGAAAGAAAGAAACGCTGGTCCTGATACAAGTTCTAGTACTACCGCTGTATTGCTCCGGGAGGAATGTGTTTGTGAACTTCTGGTCAGTGGAATATGTGGGGAAATGAAAGGTCGCAGCAAAGGAGTAGAGAGAGCGGGGGACAACAGTTAATGAAGGAATAGCGGTGAAGGGTTTAGCGAGAGGATGGGAAGATAAGGCCATGGACGCTGCTGGGTATGCGCAGGTCCGGATTTCTACGTCTGTGGCGGCGAGTCGAGGTGGTTCTGAGCTTTTCTGGTTTTAGAGAAATCATAAAATAGTTTATTAACTTACGAATAAAATAACCGTTCAAACAATGTCTGAACTCGCAAATGTTCAGAAAACATATATTTTTATGTAAATATATAAATTTAAAATATTATAATTTTAATATATGTAATGAAAATTTAAATTTAAATACCTAAATATCCATCATCATTATTAATATATATATATAACGACGAATATAAATTTTTAAATAACTCATTCATTCAAAGAAAAATTTATAGGTTTTGAGTTGTTAATTAAATTTTTTTTATATAAAAATAATTTATTTACAAGCTGACAAATAAATATGTCAGACTTTTTAGCCAACTAACACTAAACACTTAGCCATTTAGAATCATTATTAAATTTATACATTATAACAACTCAAATTTTTATCTTTTGAGTAAATTTTTAGCTAATTAAACTTCTCTATCTATAAATATTTATCAATTTTATATACGAATTAAATACCAAAATTTCATAAATTTATCTATTAATTAAAGTAAGTTATTAGTAACAAGAAAAAATATACAAAGATCTCTCAAAAAAATAATAATTATCTCAAAAATCATGCTTTCCAAAAAGATTAAAAAAAAATAGTATTTTTATTTTTTTGATATATATGTGTGTATGTATATTCCAAGTATATCACCCTTACTGCACTCTACTGCCATCCCCACCGAGCCCCACCTTGTCATTGCTGCCGCATCCACCCCACCGCCACCTTGCACCGCCACACAACTAGACACTAGTATGATAAATGGTTATTTAATTTAAAATTATTATTTTATATGAATTAGAGATTTATAAATTTAAGTAGAACATAAATCTACTTATTTGGTAAAATTGATATCTTATTAAAAATAAAACTAAAATACATCTCTAATTTTACTCTTAAATAGCTGTCAAAATTTTTCATATTGGCTTAATTAGACCAAAATTGGGTTTTGCTTGAACTAATTAATGTAATCAACTAGAATTTTCCAATAATTAATACAGATTTTTAAAAATGCATTTATATCTTTTATAATTTGTTATTTTGCAAAAAATAGCATAACAAATCTAATATATTATCTAATCTCCAAAATATATCCCTCGACTTGAGCCGAGAAGATCCTGCAATGCCACGTGGCAGATTGCCAACCTGGAAAATCAGGATCGAAATCTGGATTTCAAGAGGGGGAACCAATAGTATTTTGCTGACCTGTGCTCTCCTAACCCACATCATATCTTCAATTCGATTTCGCCCCGTTATATAAACGACCCTCCATCGATCTCCTCCGGCACAAGCACTTGACTTCCATTCGCTTCATCTTCCTCCTCCTGCTACTACTAGCACAGCAGAAAGCAGCAAAGTTAGTTGACAATGGTAACCTCTGCGATCCAACAGTCGGCGTTCGTCGGGCAGGCGCTGCTAAAACAGCAGAACGAGCTCGCTCGTAGGGTCGGCGGCAACGGTGGCCGTGTTTCCATGCGCCGTACCGTAAAGAGCGCTCCTCAAAGCATATGGTAATTGCCTGACCCCTTCAATAAAACAACTTCGTTTTTTATGAATTTCTTCCGCACTGAGTTTTCCTGCTATTTTTTCATTATTATATTCATGGTGAGACTTAAGAATCTAAGATGAAACCCTTCAATTTGTTGAAATTTATTACAAATTTGCATCTTATAAAGTAAGAAAACAAGTCATTAATAGTTTAAATGGGAAGATAAACACTCGTAAACCTTCAATTATTTTCATGATTTTCAGTCCTGATCCCCCCCCCAAAAAAAATATATATATGGCAAAGAATGAGGGATGGGTGAAATCCGTTTAGTAAAGGCAGAGACCTTAGAACGAATACCTCTTATTGTTGATCATATTTTTCTGTAGTTTCAGTTGTGAGTAATGTAAAATCATAAGCCACAATGCAGGTATGGCCCAGATAGACCAAAATATTTGGGCCCCTTCTCAGAGCAAACCCCGTCATACTTGACTGGAGAATTTCCGGGTGACTATGGTTGGGATACTGCTGGCCTCTCGGCAGACCCAGAAACGTTTGCCAAAAATCGTGAGCTTGAGGTCATCCACGCCAGATGGGCCATGCTTGGGGCACTGGGTTGTGTCTTTCCCGAGATCCTTTCCAAGAACGGTGTCAAGTTTGGTGAGGCGGTGTGGTTCAAGGCCGGGGCACAAATCTTCTCAGAAGGCGGGCTAGACTATCTGGGAAACCCGAACCTCGTCCATGCCCAAAGCATCCTTGCAATCTGGGCTTTCCAGGTCGTGCTCATGGGCTTCGTCGAAGGATACCGTGTTGGCGGAGGCCCATTGGGCGAGGGGCTTGACAAAATTTACCCGGGTGGCGCTTTTGACCCGCTTGGATTGGCCGATGACCCGGAGGCCTTTGCAGAATTGAAGGTGAAGGAGATCAAGAATGGAAGGTTGGCTATGTTCTCGATGTTTGGATTTTTCGTGCAAGCAATTGTAACCGGGAAGGGCCCGATTGAAAACCTCTTTGACCATGTAGCAGATCCAGTGGCCAACAATGCATGGGCTTATGCTACTAACTTTGTCCCAGGAAAGTGAGCACATCTATGTGTAATTTTCATGTTGCTCCTACCAACAAGTTGTAATTGTGCAGCGTCTTGACTGTAAAAGCTTGAAAATTTTCAGACCTAATGGCTTCAAGTTATCATTAAATACTCTGTTATTGCTGTAATGTTCGAGCTCTAATCATATATATTTGTCATAGGCTAGATATTAGAAGTAGCCTCCCATATCCTAAAATCTCTTCCGGTTAGTCCGATTCTTGTGGGATTTTATATTCGGCTTCTTAAAGCACGCCACATCAACTGTACGAGCAGTGTTCATCTTTTAGCTACTTAATACTTAACCTAAAAATGTGAGGAAGAGTTGAGACTTGATAAAGAGAAGTGGCAGAGCTGCCAATGGCCAAAGTAGTGAATGTTTGTATAGGTGATGGAGGGTAGAATGGGATTTACCATTACTTTATCCATACGACTCCATGTCGGATAAAAAACAGAGCATGATTTGATGAGGGTAGAGAGTCAAATTGCCTACATTTTTAATAGTTGAAATTGATTGAAATTGGGTACAGTTTTGAAATCATTTAACATTCGTGGTAGTGAATGGAAAACCACAACCTATAAATAATGTGAATGGTTGCAGTAAATTGTAGATGAAGAAGAAGAAGAACAGTGTCAGCATATTACAAAAAAAAAGCAATCGGTGCAAATTTTGTGTAGAAATTTTAGGAATGCATGCTTGCCTTGTAAATGTTGTGATTAGATGAATTGTTGTTGAGATTGCTCAAAATAAAGAAAAAAAAAAAATCTTCCCTGAAATTGAAGCTACGATAACGGCAATGGAAGGTCTCCAATCGTGAGATGTAGAGCTGTGTTCCTGGCTGTGAGAGAAGATTTCAAACAATTGAGTGATCCGTTGATTTTATTTCATTTTATTTTGTCATATGTATAGTTTAGATATATATTTTATTTATTTATTTATATAAATAAATAAAATAAAATAAAATGTTAATCGTATACCAGTTATATAAGTAAAGAAAATGGCAGCCCGTCTTCCTTTCCTCGAGTTGAAAATTTTAGCGCCCTTGTGGCGCTAGGCTGGTGCCCAAACATCGGGACAAAATTTGTATAAAAAAGATAATTTTTTATTTCATTTAGTAGTGACAAATTACTATCCATTTTATTTTTTTTATGACCTTAAAAGTAGAGTTGAAAAGAGGTAAGGTCAATAATAATTGGGTATAACCATACAAAACTAACATGCGTGGTGACAATCAAGCGAACGTTTGAGTGTTAGAGGAATCAATTTAATTTACTCTTGCATTAGATTTGGTAGTTAACAACATTGTTTTAGGAGACACAGGACTTAGTAGGTTATCACGGCCCGATATGTTGATAGTAATCGACGAGTTACAGTATATATGGATTCTTTTTTATTTTATCGGTGAGGACCTTCTTTGTGTTAACATTGAAGCGTGAATGCAATCATTATTAGTAAGGAACAACACATTTATCGTTGTAATTTTAAAGTTTATTTGTATTATATTTGATTGCGTGATATATCTTATTGGCTTTTTACAGTCAAATTAAAGTAGATTACATAAAAATATTATAATCTCAATGAATATGGAATATGTATAATCTTAGTATGGTCAAAAGTTATCTGATACTGATTTTCATTTCATAGTGATGATGAGGTATATAAGTGTGAATTGATGATTATAGTGATATGACCATCTTATAATGTAATATTGATGAATATCATGGCAAAAGATATTAGGTTTAATGTATTGTGGTGATTTTACTTTATGTGAGAAATTGTGTGATTATTCCTGTAATATAAGTGGGAGGAGAGACTGTGCATTTGTGAGATGCTTGTACTTTGTTTGGTAGAGTCTCATTATGAATTTAATCATATATTAAACTTATAATTGTCAATAATCTCGTGGTACATATTTGGGTGAATATTACCCAAATATTGAGGGTGAATATACATGGACATTTGGTTCATGTTGCTAGAATTAAGATTCAAAATATTTTTTATATTATTTCGTTATTATTAATTCCTCTTGAGTTTGTGATATTAAAATTTAGAAAAATTTTTGCCTGTTATTAATGAAATTTGAATTTTATAGAATATTTTATTTTTGTGGTATGAAAGTTCAGTGGGACCTATTTTTGCTATTATTTTTCAATCATAGTTATGTTGAATTGTAGATTTTTTGATAGAATTTATTATCGAGATTTATATAATCATCGTGATTTTTGTAATTTGATATTACACATTTGATATATTTATTATACGATATTGATTATTATCATTTTTTGAGCATAAATAACTTGCCATTATATTTTATTAACTCTAAATTTGAATTGATTATAGACTACTAACGGATGATCCCACATTTATTGTAGGACTTTTAAGTAGAGAAGATCCTAGAGATTGGTTGCTATCATTTTATTCGGTGATAGTTTGGTTATATTTTGATAAAGATTTGATGATTTTCTCTGAGTTGTGACTCATAACTTTTAGTAATTTTTATTTTTTTTAGATATTTATTCGATCTATCAATAAAATAATAATTTTATAGTTAAAAATATTAAAACTATGATAAATATTTAATGGTTATTTATTTTGAGACTTTTTAAGTAAGCGATCTAGATTGGGTCTAATGAGTAGGGTTTGAGCCATCACAACTTTAGGCATTTAAGATGGTTAAGCCTCTCACAACTTTCTTTTTTTTTCCTATTAAAGCACTTGTTCTTAATTGACTTGTGGTAGATATTTTCTAAAAAAATTAAATTTCTTTGCAATTCCACTCTTCTCCAACTGCAAAACAATACCCAAATCAATTTTGGTTTCAAAAGTTTGTGACATGTTATGCAAGCTTCACTAGCAGTAATGCTATGGAATAAAATCATGTGATGCCTAAGTTATAGCTCCCATGTCATAGAAAGAACTTTCAACACTCATAAGAATACATAATCAATATTTTATTTTATTTTTTGGGTCATTGAGATATCCTTTTATTAAAGGTTGATACGAACATTTAATTGTCATGTTATTACAGACTTATTAAGGAATCGTTTTATATCTCAACTGATTATGCAAACGTTTTGATGACTTTTAAATAACAAAAAAAGGCTTTGGGATAAGTCTTTGTGCTCATTATATAACGACGATTAATTTGACTATTTTTATATGACTTGAGCTACCTATAATATTAAAATCTGAATGTTAAAAACTTGAACTAAATATAGTATTTAACGTTAAATGATATTATCAAGTAGGAAGGTAAAACTCAAGGAAATATAACCACTTTCATAAATACATCTTTAATTCTCAGTTATTGTAGCAGCCTTGATCAAATAATGGCATTTGATGCATTTGACACGATTCTAAAGAAGGGTTATGAGCCGATTTGTGTAACACACGACATTTTAATCGACAAATTTTACAATAATGGTAGGATAAATGAGGCTATAGGCATGTCAAAAGAAATGACATTAAACCTAATTTTACATTTTGTACTGATTTACTAAGTTACATGAGAGTAGTTTTATGAAGAAAACCATTGATACTTGGCTCATGAGAAAAAGGGGCAACCACATGAAGGCGCTTGAGTTCCTACATGTAGGCGGCCATTTCACGGTTGCCTTAAAGGCTTAATGGTTAGAGATGTTAGTAGTTGTATGCCTAGTAAGTTAATTGTGTTCGGTACGATGGACTATTACTCATGCACATTCTTATTTAGTTGTAAGACAAAATAATTTATATTTATTATGTTTTGATTATTTTATTTATATGATAAAATTTTTAGATTTGAATAATACATTAATTATTATGATAAGATCATAATTATGAATCTTTATAATTTATAAGGTCTAATCTTAAATATTTTCGATTATATTATTAATATGGGATATAACAGCCTATTGAAGGTTGTGATTGAACTCATAATCACTTATATAAGTAATATTATCGTAAATATATATGTTCTTATTTGTGAATAAATTTATTAAATTGACTTGATTAAAGTATTATTGTATAAAAACTTTACATGTCAATAAGGAGCCTTCACGTATTAGTTATATAATGATCATTTGACTTAAAACTTCTTACTATTTCATATACAAATTATTATAATTTGATACTATCAATATGTGTCCAATAATTAGATACATGAAAAAATTTAATAAAAATAACAAGAAGTATATAGAGATAAAATGATGATCAACAAATGACTCATTACTCATAGCAAAAGAAGAGAGATGTGCCATATAATTTGTTAAATTAATAATGTATTAAATCATTAATTAGGGTAATTAATTGTTTAGAAAAGAGTTTCTAGTCAAATAATTCATTATTATGAATGCATATAAACAAATTAAATAATGGTTGACATTTTTCATATCCTTTGAATTGCTTGAGACAAAAGATGATGGAATAATTAAATTCATATAGTGACTATTATGAAAATGTATTTTAAATAAATATACACAATTGTTCACTATATTTAGGTGATTATGATATATTATTAGTGTTGCGTCCTGGGTTTCGGGTTGTCGTACGGATTAGGGAGCCTTTAAATTCTTAACCGGGTTGGATCTCGAGTAGGTCCAGTCTCCATCGTTATGAACCTGAAATCTGTACAATACAAGTCACAAAGAAAAGGTTAGAGGACAATGGGGGTTTATCTCCCGTTGACACTCCGACGACAAGTCAGAAATCTTTCATAATAAATGGATGAGTGCATGCATAAGATTTGAAAATGAGGGGAGTGTGTGAGAGGGACGTGTTTGGAGGTTTGGGCTCCAGGAATGCACCTGCGGAGGGCGGCTTAGAGATGCGCCCACGGATGACAGTTGGGTAATGTCCCTACTTGGGGGTGCGCCCACGAGGGCGGCTTGGTAATGTCCCCGCTTGGGTGTGCTTCCGCGAGGGGCGGCTTGATAATGTCCTCGCTTGGGGTGCGCCCGCGGGGGGTGGCTTGGTAATGTCCCCGCTTGGGGGTGCGCTCGCGGAGGGTGGCTTAGAGGTGCGCCCGCGAGGGGCAGCTTGGTAATGTCCCCGTTTGGGGGTGCGCCCGCGGAGGGTGGCTTCGAGATGCGCCCGCAATGGGCGGCTTGGTAATGTCTGAGATTCGGGAGGAGACGTTGGATGCTGGACATTGTCCATGAGGGGGGGGGACCTCTGTTACCTTCATCGTAGGCCTCGGATGAGGCGGTAGGACCTTGGGCCTCAATCACACTTAAGGACGAGGGCTTTTAGGCATGATTTTGGGACTGCGGACCGTCGGACGAAGGTTAAGG
>JAOVVI020016359.1:0-10911 GCA_028571085.2 Nepenthes alata
GGGGGCTTACGCAGCACACGCAACGACCTCCTCTACGAGGAGATAGCGTGATCAGTCAACGACGGTCGAAGGGAGAATCAGTCTTCTCAAACGTTGCCTGCCCAAGTCATCACTTGTACGGCGCCACCAAGCTGGTTAACACAACCACCTGCTCAGTTTAAGGACTTCACTCCTTAGGCAGCCAGCCAACCAGGTTGGCCGCCCCATACAACGACCTTCTCTACGAGGAGATAGTGTGATCAGTTAACAATGAGAAGCGTTTCTTCTCCAACGCTGGCTATCCAAGTCATCACTTGGGCAGTGCTATCAGGCTGGTTAACGCGACCACCTGCCAAGCCTCAGGACTTAGCTTCTTAGGCAACCCAACAACGGTCGTCGGCCAACCAAGTTGGCCGCCCAATGCAACAAAGCATGCAAACACAAGAGCAGTAAAAGCTAATGGACACAGAATCGAAAGAATTTCCATTTTTATTGCTTTGAACGGTGTTACAAATTACATAAGTACAAAAAGGGAAATATACAAAAGGCTACGGAGGCGGCAGCCACCTCTGGCTGTCCTAGGGCTCCCCCACAAGGTCGTTCTTATGCTGAACTCCACGATTTCCTAAGTGGAGGTACTCAACGGGAAAGTCGGGGTCGATCAACCAAGCAACATGCCGACAAACGTTGACCCCCTCCAGCATTCGCGCGTGCATCATGTCCTCGACCTCGGGGGGACGGATCGGAGACCTAGCTCGTTCTCTAAGATGGATACTCGCTCGCCAAGCTATTTTTTGCTTGCTTTGCTTCGATCATCCTCCTCTTTCAAACGAGCGTTCTCAGCTCTCAAGTCGACGATCTCTATTTTCATGCCCGCAAGGACAGCCTCGAGGGTAGCAGTCTCCTCACGATGCTCCCCTCCCGAAGCGGCAAGTCTGGCATCCAGCCAGGCGATCTCTGCCTCCCTATCCATGATCGTGTGGTCGCGCTGTGCCACCTGCTTGGAGATGGTAGAAATCAGCTTCCTCGACTGCACAAGAGAACAACAAAATATAAGTCATAAGCCGGAGAAAGAAGAAAGTACGCGGAAGCCATCACAAGATTCATACTTCACAAAATCTCCTCGCAGGCCTCTCAGGCCTGACCCAGGTGGCGGTGGACCAGGAGCATCCTCTCGAGCCGAGCTAGTGGCAGCCTCCTCCAAGATGCGCTCCAGCAGCTTGTTAGTGTCATCCATAGCAGCTGCAGGCTCCTCAACGACAGCCTCCGGAGCAGCTGCTGGAGGATCAAGTTCCACCACTGGCGCCACAATAGGAGTTCACTTAGCTGGAAAGCTAGCAGACGGCTCCTGCACATCCACCACTGGCTCCATAAAAGACTCCATCCACACAGCACCAGGAACCACTCGCGGCGCAGGTTGTGCCAAGATGACTCCTCCTCCTAACTCCGTCGACAGGCTCTCATGGGTCTCTTCCACCCCTGCAGTACTGCCAGGTCCACAGCAGATTTTGGCAGTGACATAATCGATGCGGGACGATGATGACAAAGGCGTCTCCAGCATCTTCTCGGGTAGCGGGCCAATAAACCCTTCGTCACTGTGCCGCTTGCGGATGATCACACCCTTAGAGTCCTCCAGATTCACCATCCTTACTGGCGGCGTGGGTTTTTGAGCAGGGGATGGCGGTCCCCAGTTCACCTTCTTGGTCTCCACCCGAGAAACCAAAAAATCCCGTTTGAACTCATCGGGGCTCTCCTTGATCAACTCCGTCAACCATGCCAGGGCCGTCATCTCCGCCATAGACGGCATCCCCGTATACGCCTCCGAAACCTGGCCCCATTCCTTTGCAAGGGGCCAGGCCGTCCCCACGCTCACGAAGAAGAACCGATTCTTCCAGTTCTTTAATGAGTCGTATATGGCCGTGTTTATTTTTAGGACAGGACGGGGGACGAGCGATATCCACTCTCCCCTCTGGTTTATTTTAAACAGGGCCCTAACCATCGCCATCCTTAGCTTCTTACCACGCTTTCAAAGAAAAATACACACGGTACAGAGATACCGGATAGAATTGGCGTGGAGTTGGGTGATTGGGACTCGCAGGGCTCGCAGAACAGACTGTAAATTGTTCGGCAACGGGAGACGGAGGCCGCTCCTCAGGTGGGCCTCATAAACTGTGATATGCCCCGCCGGTGGTGCAAAGGCTCTGTCGTTCCTTCCCGGGACTCTCCATACGACTTCCTTCGGGACGTTGAACTCAACGCACTGTGCTTTCACGTCACACTCTCTAAGAACGGAGGCAATGTCTGCAACAGATTCCATGGTTTGCAGGAGGGACTAGGGTTTTTGAGAACGCAAGTTGGAAACGAAGAAGACAAAGGCGTGGAAGGTTTTTGAAGCGTGGAGGGAAAACTTGAACGGCAAGGACACTTCAAAACCCTTCATAAATGACTCCGTCAGTCCCGCCACGTGTCGCCTCTCTACTTGGCTCTTCAAAATGTGGATCTCTGACGCATTAATGGCTAGGATATCCGCCCAACCAAAAGAAGACATGTGCCTTCTTCTGGCCTGCAAACTGGCTTATGGCCACGTGTCCATCAAGGCTGGCAGAAAGTTTTTCAGAACTGACCGAAGACGGTCAATAATTTTGGTCAACTTTCTTCTCCAGAACTGACCAAGATGGTCAACAGTTCTGGTTAACTTTCTTCTCCAGAACTGAGACAGTTCTGGTCAACATTCTTATCCGGAACTGACCAAGATGGTCAACAGTTCTGGTCAATTTTCTTCTCTAAAATTGACCAAAACGGTCAACAGTTTTGGTCAACATTCTTCTCCGAAATTAACCAAGACGGTCAACAGTTATGGTCAATATATTTCTCCGGAATTGACCAAGACGGTCAACAGTTTTGGTCAAACTCTCCTCTACGCCTTTCATGGAGTTCTACGGGATCCTCAAACGCCGAAGGGTAATAAGGGGCATCCCATCATGAACATATCGGAGTCCAGAATTCTAGCCATCGACATGGGGGCTGTGATGGGTATACCAAGAATGGGCTTGCCCAAAATCAATGAAGGCCCAAAACGGACAGTCAACTCGTTAACGGCCCAGTTGGAGAACAGGCCCAAAAGCTGAAAGGACCAGGACGGTCAACGCTGGTGTTGACCGTCCAGGCGGCCAACTCACACCAAGACGGTCAACTCAAACATTGACCGTCTGCGTACTGTAGCATGGGCCAAACAGTGATTTTTTTCTACAGTTATGGATCTGGCCCACTTGAGCCCACGATCCATCAGACGGCTAGCAACGGCTCTCCCGGCATCTTCCACGATCCTAGCTGGCTCGCGAAATGGACATTGACAAAATTT
This sequence comes from Nepenthes alata, assembly GCA_028571085.2. Classification (NCBI taxonomy): domain Eukaryota; kingdom Viridiplantae; phylum Streptophyta; class Magnoliopsida; order Caryophyllales; family Nepenthaceae; genus Nepenthes; species Nepenthes alata. The sequence continues at coordinate 3,341 of JAOVVI020016359.1, forward strand.
GTGCCCTTCACGTAAGGAAGGCGCCAGATTTTTCCAATCTCCTACCAACTGGGATTCCAACGGTAAAATACACAGAAGGAAGGTGGGCAATTTGGAAAGCCGCTGACCGCCGTGGAAAGAAACTATCTCGGTCCATTTGACAACTGGCATCAGCTTTGAAAGGAAGCCAACCAGGAATCATGCAAGGGATTACTCATTCCAAAGGAGGGAGATCACCTTGTCATCTGTAAATAAGCCCTAGAATCCTCATTCTGGGCACGCAAACATTTACGCACGAAAGCTTGGAGGCTGACTATTCTCTACTCTCTGTTGAAACTCAAAGAAACATAAGGCATACAACGTGTTTCTGACAGCCGTTTATTGCCTCCCCACCATCCAGATTCAAGAGACGGCCCTGCCTCTCTTTCATCTGGAGATCCACACACACTCTCTCGCTCTCTCTTTCAATTCTCAGTTTCAGTAACCTTCTCATATTTCGAAGGCCGTTCACTGACTTGAGCGTCGGAGTATTTTCGGTGGAACAACTTTCCGCCGACACACTGACCTCCTGTCTGTTTTAGTGGTGTGCAAGATTTTAACTCAACGAACGGAGCCGGAACCAGGACAAGCGGATCAGCCCAAATATGTTTAAAATTCGAATCCAAGGATGCATCATAGGGATACAGAAATAACTTCTTTATTAAAAGTGCATGCCCCCAAAGTATCTAACCTTGTTCTTTAATGGAATTAAACTTTATCGTATTATTTTTTATGGTTGAAAATAGAAGCTTAGCTAACGGATAATTGTGAGTTTCTTTTCAACCTTCTATTCATCCATGATTGCTTCGTTTGCCTCGAACTCTTGTACTTATTTTTCACTATCAAAGCTCAGCCGTCAGTGACTTAAGAAAAAGGCATAAAATATAGTTTTGACAAGAAGAAATGCGATTTTCTATACATGAGAGAACAGAGTGTATGGCAATTAAGTTCCTCATTTTAAATTTAATTTATGTTATAGTGTTCTTAAATTTGCAGTATAATATATACGTGGATGAAATTATACTTGCAAAGTGTGGTCTAAATATACGAATTAAAGGCATAATTCTTTATTACCTAAAGAAATGAGATTGGTGGGTGGGGGATGAAAAGGAATTCAAATGAAAAGGGGAAACCAAGAATATATTAAGTAATTTAAAGGGATGTTAATAAAATAATAATAATAATTATATTAAATAATTTAAATAATTATTTAATATTTTTTATTAGCTTATCATATTTCTAATATTAATTATTAGGTATATATAAAAATCTTTCTAATAAAATATCACATTGACACTATTTGCTCATACCGTTCTCCCACTATAAAGCCATTTGGTTCTCCCACAACACATATAGTTCTTGCTCTCCAGAGAAGCCTTTCCATTTAAGAGCACTAGCTTAATTATATAAACAATTTAAATGGCATAAACAACCACAATTATGGAAGGAAGGATCAATAACTCACCACCCGCCAATTTGCTCACTCTGTTTTTTCAGCACTGTTTTGGCTCGGCTTTGCAACTTCCAAGTGTGCCTTCTCTCAATTGATAGTGTAATGCTGTGAATAAGATGCCCAGGGACAAAACCAACTTCACTTATATAAGATAGTTCCATCAACTATCTTATTTTTGGCGTTACAAATAAGAATTGATGGAGATTAATAAAAAATAATAATTGAGAGTTATCAGCAATTAACTGGGCCACTAATGTTTCAGTTTCAAAGTAGGATGAAATTGAATCGTTAACATTCTCTTCATTGGTCCATATTTTATTTGATGTGATAACCAAACCCATCAATTTTTAATTTTAAGAAATAAATACATGAATTATGGTGATACGTTCTCTATTAATGAGTAGTATCATCCATGTATTACAATATATTATACTTTTTAAAATATATCTGAATATTATAACGTTACTGATGGGTACAATAATAATGGGCTGACCCAAAGAAAGGTCAACGGAAGCCCAAGAAGGCCAGTCAACGTTTTGACGGCCCAGCGAGAAGACCGGCCCAAGAACTGGAAAGCCCAAGACGGTCAACGTTGGCGTTGACCGTCTTGGCGGACAACTTGCTCGCAGATGGTCAACGCAATGTTGACCGTCAATGCGCGGCTTGATTAGGATTTTAGAGGCTTTGCTACAGTGATGTGCCTATTCCCTGCTGGCCCACAGCCCATCAGTTGATCGCTTGCTGCTCTACCTTCGCTCTCCACGAAGGCGGCCAACACGCTGACGGTCAACTCAGACATTGACCGTTTGTGCCCCGCACATTGGGCCCAAATGACGCCTTTCTACAGTAATGGGTCTGCTCCGTTTGGGCCCATCACTCATCAGACGGCCAACCACAGCTCTCCAAGTATCTTCTACGATCTCGATTTGCACCAGAAAGGAGATTGACAAGATTGGCGCCATTCAAATAAGGAAGACGCCAAATTTTCCCAATTGCTTGCCAGCCAAGGTACTCCAACGGTAGTCTGCTGAGAAGGAAGGAAGCAGACTTAGAAAGCTGTTGGCCGTCACACAAGGAAACAATCACTCCCACCTTGGCAACTAGCATCTGCTCTAGAAGGCAAGCCAGCCAAGGTGGACAGAGGGGATCACGCCTTCCAAAGAAGGAAGATCACCCTCTCAGCTATAAAAGAAACCCTAGAATCACTATTCTGGGCAGGCTCACTTGTACACTCACTTACACGGATACTGAGAAAAATCTAAGGGTTCAAAACGAGCTCTCTGGCTCTCTGCAACCCAAACTCTCAGAACCACAAACAATCCCTAAGGCAACAAACGAGCCATCGCGACCATTTTCTCCTCCCCACCATCTAGATACAAGAAAGGCCTTGCGTCTCTCTTACATCTGGAAATCACACACTCTGCCTCTCTCTTACTCTCTTTTCAGTTTCATTCTTTTGGAGACTGCCTTACTGACTTGAGCGCCGGAATGTTTTCGGTGGGACAACTTTTTGCCGATAACGCTGACCTCTTGTTCGTTTTAGTGGTGTGCAGGATCCGCACTCAGTGAACGAAGCCGGTTCAAACCATCCAGAAGAATCTGAATCTGTTTGAAATCAGATCCAGATACGCATCAATAATTGTTTTAAAAAATTATTATCAGTTAATAATAAATTTCTAGAAAATAATAATTAATTTCAATTTAAATAGTTAAACCAATTAAAAATAAAATAATTTAACCGTCTAATATGTTCAGAGTAATAGATTTTTTAAAGACAATTATTCTGATAAAAATATTAAGCATTTGAATTTAAATAGAAATTTTTTGTCATAAATTAATTGTGGGGGTATTAAATACCTACTTGACTTAATCATTCGATTAAGTTAATATTTCAATTCATCTAATCATTTGGTATAATTAACCGCTTTGTCAGATTAATTGCTCGATTCATTATCTGAATATTTTACCATTTGAATTTTCTATCTTATTTATTTTATATATTTTTAATTACTTTAATATTCGATCATTTAACTGTCTAGTTAAAATTTTTTCTAATATGAATTGTGCCTATGAGAAGACTCATTTTTCAATTTAAATTTATTATCTATGAATTTTTTTAAGCTAATCAATCGAATTAGATTCATTTTAGACGGCATCTATGACCACCATAAACATTTATGAAAAGAAAATTAAATTTAAAAATTAAAACTTGATTGGTCGTTGCCATTTGTCGTGGGGTTGGCGTACTTAACTGGCGCAACAATAGTGACTACAAATATGATGACGTGGAGTCTCCTCTCACCGTCCACCTGGCTGGCTCTTCACATGCTTGGTTTTGACCGACCGATCCGTCCCTTTAATCTGAGTCTCGCTTAAGAAACTTTCAACCACAAAGGAAACGTGTGCTTCTCTAGAATAGTAGACGTGTATTTGCTTTGCTTTATATATTTACTCCTTACCAAGTTCAGCTACTTTCCTATACGCTTGCCACGAAACTTCCCCGCCTCCACACGGACTCTCATCCGCCGCTCAAACCACCTTTATAACCACCACCACCCAACTCAACCAATTCATTCAACTCAAACGCCAACTCTCTCTCCCTCTCTCTCTCTCTCTCTGAATAACCTCTCTGGTGCAGAGTTTCTTAAATTTGCTGTTTTTTCGAATAAAAATCTCAATAGCATGGCGATGGAAGCACTGAAGACACCGCCAACATTAACCCACCGAGATTTAGAAATCGAGGAATCTGATTCCCACTCTATCGATCAATGGGTCAAGAAGAGGCGCACCAAGCGTCCCCGCCACGAAACGGCGGCGCCGCCTAGCGAAGAAGAGTACCTGGCACTGTGCCTCATCATGCTCGCCAGGGGCGGTTCCGCCGCTGCCAACACTGAGCAGGAATGGACAGCCGCCTCTGAGGTGAAGCTGAGCTACAAGTGTTCCGTCTGCGACAAGGCTTTTGGGTCCTACCAGGCTCTAGGGGGGCACAAGGCCAGCCACCGGAAGCTTGTTGGAAACGATGAAAAAACCACCTCTTCCGCCGGAACAACCACCTCCGTCTCCGCCGGGAACCCGGTCGGAAGGACCCACGAGTGTTCCATCTGCCACAAGTGTTTCCCCACGGGACAGGCGTTGGGAGGTCACAAACGCTGCCACTATGAAGGCGTCATCAACGCTCGGAGCGGAAGCAGGAGCGGAAGCGGCAGCGCTATAACCACCTCTGAAGGAGTTGGGTCGACGGTTAGCCACCGGGAATTGGACTTGAACCTGCCTCCCTTCCCGGAATTCTTCGGCGTTGACTTCCAGAAGAAAAGTCGATTCTCCAGGGACGACGAAGTTGAGAGCCCTCATCCATTAAAGAAGCCTCAACTTCTAATTGCCGTGGATCAATAGCTGAGCCCCTTAGAAATCGAAACACAGCATAAAAGTTTAATTTTGCATCCTCTCTTTTCTTAGAATTTTGACGGTGCCAGAAAATTTGTTTCTTCTTTGCTTGTATACAGAATTGAAGCAGTCTTTAGTATTTTTTTTGTGGGTTTATTTTGTAGGATTGATTGTTGAATTGATTCTTTTTGCTACTATCAAATTTTCTCCTGTTTTCTCTTTGAAGAAGTTTTACCTTTTCATGGATGCTCTGTCCCGGGCAAAAGCTTGTTGCAGTCGCCTCCGCCGTCCACGGCTGTAGCAGCCGCAGTGGGCGGACCAAGTTGGCTGTTATGACCGATCTAGAAGCAGAATTTGACCGTAGCTGAATTTGGAAATATCAGAAGGTGATTTAGATTTCCAATTTCAAAACTGTGACTTTACATCGATATATGGTAAGACTATTCAAATTTAAACTGAAAGAATAATATTTTTTCATAATATATAAATAAGGCAGTAATCCTATGATGTTAACTATTTTTATTCAGCTTATAATTGTAAAAGTACACCCCAATGCCTATGTTAAATGGAAATATTTTTAAAACATTTAAAATGTTTTTAAAGATATTATCAAATAATATAATTTTTATTTATTAATGTTTCTTATATATAAATTTAATTAACAAATAAAATATCATATTAATTAAAAATTTAGCCAAACATCTCGACACCCACATTAAAAAATCATTGGGCTAATGTCTAAGTCGATGCAGCCACATTGTCAGTGCCTTGCTGGTGCTTTCCACCTAACTGATGAACTCAATTTGCCTTTATTTACGTGGCATGCATTTCCTAAAAAATGTGAAAATAATATTAACATTGAGAAAGTTTTTTTTTTATAATATTAATATTATTATCATAATCTATTATTATGATTTAGTATTACTATTAGGGAAAGTATGAGACTACCCCCCAACAGGTAAGAAGTAAAGAAAAGCTGCCACTTTTCCGAGGTTATTTTAGACTTTTCAAACGCGAGTGTGCCTGTGCGCGCTCGCCAACTGTGACTACTAATTACGACCACCATCCATGAAACCGTGTGGACGGCCAAATCATGGCTACTTTGCATGCTTTGAAACAAATTTATGATTTTTCTTTTTTTGCGATTTTAAAAAATAATAATTTAAAAAATTGAAGCATATTTCTGTCAAATGAAGTGACCGATCTCAAGACATTCATAAAAAATAATAAATATAAAATTTTAATTATCGATATTCTTATAAATTTTAAAAGTTAAGAAATCAAATTGTCTATTGTTTAATTATTTTTTAATACATAGCTGCTCAGATTATTTTATTTCATTAAAAAAAATAACTTAATTATTGTAGGATATTCTAGAGTACGAGTCTTGTGTCTATTGAGTTATTGTTAATTATTATGGTAATTAAAAGATTTAAAAGTCTAACATAATTTTATTCAAATAATTATCTAGATATAAAATACACTTTAGAAATTGATGTGTATCTCATATGTGAATTAATGAATGAATTAAAGAGTCAAACAAAATACTTGATTGATTCGAGAGGTTATGAGTCTAATTTTTTTAACTAAAAATTTTAATTTTACGCACCATAATAATTTAACAATAAGTTTAAGATATATGTGACTAATTATCTGATATATCCTCCGATACTCAATCCAGTATTCTTTCTTTGGGAAATGAAAGGGTGTGACAGGAAGGAAATAATAGAGAAAAGGGATACATATTGAGTCCTTTCTGTGAGTATGGATGACTGGTCTCCTATTTTAAAATGTACTTGTCGTAAGCATTTGAATGTCTTGGTTTGAGATCTATATTTATAGTCAGGGGTTTAATTGATTTGTCAGCCTGAAACCATCATCTATAATAGAAGTCGTTACATTGAATTGAAAACTAGCCATTACCTTGGACATGTAACCACTCTTTGGGTCAGTTCGATAATCATTCAGATGTTAGTGGTTGATCTTTATTTATAAGCTATTGAATTGGGTCATCCATATGTACATCGTTATCTTTCAATTGACTATAACCGTTTGTCAATCTTGTATATTCTTAGCCATTTGATTGCTCGGGAGGTCGGTATATGTCCTCAACATCCGTATTCAGACTATTAATATCTAGGCCATGTTTTCAATTTCGATTGAGTCTGTCGTGTTTGGGTCATACCCAATAAAAACTATTGAAAATATATATTATTTACTTAAATGTTAGTTCACTAAATTCTAATATCTCAGTAATGACTAAAATAGATAAGATTTTCCATGACATTAGCAAGGGTATTGATGTGTCACAAGGAAATAAAATATTGTATGAATTAGAGAGTTGAGTATTTTTTTCAGAAGGTCTGAAGAGTGATGGATTCGATATTTATAACTTCAAATTCGTGTTATACGCACCATATTAAATTGAACAAGAGGTAAGAAATATATATGATTCGCTCATTGATATACTTTTTGATACTCAATTAAGTGATCCTTTTCTTTAAAGGGAAAAACAGTAAAGTAAATACTAAAAAATAAAAATATAATGAGAATAAGCGTAAATTAGGAGGACTTTGCTTTACTTAGTACACTCAAATGTTTGAGCATCTTTTTTCTCTTCTTCTATTTGGGAGGAGTTATATTCATAGTTGAATATCTTACCGATGTATTGAATTATTTCAAGACAACTGCTGAGATGCGTTACTTTTTGATATGT
>JAOVVI020016361.1:0-10910 GCA_028571085.2 Nepenthes alata
AGTTCGTGGTTCAATCTTCTAAAATAATAGTCAGAAAGATGATGAAGAATTTGAAAGAATTATTAAAGCATGATAGTAGCTAAGGATTTCAAGATTCAATTTGAAAGCAGTCAGTGCCATTCCGACTCTGGACTTATGGCGAGGAGTTTGAGCATATTTTATTGATCGAGTAAGAGCAATTTTAAGAGAAGTATTTCCAGAAAAAATTAAAGTATTGGAGTCAGAGTTCGAAGGATGGATTTATTTATCCTCCAAATGATAAATTAAAGGAAAGTTAGATGAAGTGAAGTCTTCCTCCTCAAAATTTGAGTTTGCAAGATCAGCTTGTAAGTTTAGTGGGAAGAAGTACGCGAGGCAAGTTTACTTCGTCAGAATAGAGTCTGCTTCAATTGTGGCAAGATATATCATTTGTCAAGGTTCATTCGAGTCCCAGGAGTTCAAATTTTTGACATCCGGATAGGAGTTAGACAATTCCAGACGATTTCAGATGGAGTAATTGTAGTTGCAGCTTATGAAGTTAGAGCCAGATCTTTTGTCATGAAAGACTATTTTGATAAGGTTGTTCCATTCTACATTTAGGTATAAGTCTTTTGAATTCTAATAAAGGATAAGTAAGAAGGTTTAAATGTTGATTTCTGACGTTTCAAGCGAGTCATCTATCGTGAGATGAGTGCTGAGCTCACTAGCATATATGGTCACATCAGTGAGTTATTTTGTGACCATTGAAGATATTTTAATCATTTGTAAACTTAAAGATGTTCTTCTAGAGAATTAGACTAGCTTGTTCCCAGATTAGGAGATCAAGTTTATTTTTGATATTGTGCTTGGATCTGCGTCTATTTCAATGGCTCCGTATGGGGTAGTTTCGTCTGAGTTAAAGAAATTGAGACAGTAATTATAGAATCTGTTGATAATAATTTTGTTCGACCAAGTGTTTTGGTATGGAGTGCTTCAATATTCTCTAGTGAATAAAGTTGAATTGATGGATTATGCTTTGATTATTTAAAAATTGGATATGTATTAGCTCTCAAAATTGAAAATTTGTGGGATCCATTTAAAAGAATTTAGATTTTTTCTAAGATTAAGCTGTATTTGAGGTATCCTTAATTATGAATTAAGTGTAAACATGTGTATATGACAGTTTTCAAGTCAATGAGTGGTCATTGTGAAGTTTCGATGGTGCTTTTGGGTTGTCCAATATTTTAGCATTTTTTTATAGATATTATCGATTAAATTTCTGATCGTGTTTGGATAAGTTGTGATGGTTTTATTTATGGTGGTTTTATTATTGATGTTCTAACTCATTTGAAGGGTTTTGAGGAGTATGAGATTCGGTTGGGAAGTCTACTATAGACTGTGAGAAAGCGTCATCTTAGGTCATATGGTTCTTAAGGTAATATTTGGGAATCCTGAGAAAATAAAAACAGTGTTAAATTGAAAAAGACGGACTAAGGTCGCGGGAGTGTAGAGTTTTTTGAATTTGGTTGGTTATGATGAAAAATTTGTTGCAAGTTTCTCGAGGATCAAAGTGTCATTGGCGTCCTTGGAATAGAGGCGATCAGTATTCAATTGATCTGACTCTTCGAGAAATATTTTCAGTAATTGAAGAATAGACTGTCGTCAGTGTCAGTTTTATCAATTTCTGATGGATCATAAAGATTAGTAGTGCTAAATGATGCTTCTAAGAGAATCTTGATATGTTTGGATTTTGCATAGAATAACGCTTTATCCAAGAAAAGTTCAAGCACAATGTGAAATATTTGTGGGAAGATGCTATGATGAGGATGCTAGAATGAAGATTGATCCAAAAAGATTTTCTCATTTTGCTAGGATTGAATTTTGAACGAAACTTCTATTTGTAGGAGAATTTTTATAAAGATCAAAGATGAACTTCCTTTTGGATGAGCCATCATAAAGTTGGACGTGATCAAGTTAGCAATCTCGAGCATATGGTGCAAAGTATTTTTCCAATTGTACATTCGAGAGGAAGTATGCTATTGAGAATTATCTCATTAGAGTTTCGACTGATTGGATAAAAGCTTGAGAACGAATGAGCTTGTCAGCAGGTATGGTTGAGTTAAAGTGATCCACATTTGATGGGAACGTTGAAGACTCTCCACCCAGTGGAGTGGAGAGAGAGTTTGATGGCAGTTTGATCACGAGCCGTGACGATATGGGTCTTGTGCCTAAAGGAAGAAGCGAGAATAAGCCTCCAAGATTTTGTTTTCAGTCTACCTCAAATAGCAAAGGACTTGATGATCATTTAAATAAGATCGGTCCAGCTAATGGTGGTTTAGCTAATAAGGATGATTCATTGGTTGTCGAGATTTGAGGCAGGTAATGGTTGAACTGACGAAGTCGACTTATCGCTTGCTTATTAGGAAGTCATTTCTGAGATTGACCGTTGGCATATTGTCGGGATATGGAGATTGCAAGGTATTCCTACTTTAAGGTTTTTGTTTTGAGTTGAGTTTGATGATCGATCAGAGTGGCACAGTATAAGCGTGTGGACTCATGGCTATCGATTACATGATTGATTGGAAGCACGAGAAGAGTGGTCGATATTTCTAGAAGCATCTTGAAGAGAATAAATTTGAATTTTAGAGTCGAAGGGTAGTTTGAAGTGGAGGTTCACTAGGATATTTGAAATTTTTAATAGATTTGAGAAGTGGCTTACAAATTGGCCTTTCTTCTAAATTTAATAGATAGATACGATATATTCTATGCGAATGATTCTTCGTATGTGTTTGGATTGGGTCATTTTGATTGATGGAAAGTATTTTAAGTTAAGGTTGTGATTTTAATTTTGGGATATAAATAATCTAGCATAGATGAATAAGATATTTTGTTGGCCATAATACTTTCGAGAAATATTCAAGTTGAAAAAGTATTAAGTGGTTTTGAGGATGAGTCTCGGAGAATATCCCTATTTGTTGATGATCAAATTTGAAAAAAATTGATTAAGGAAATCTATTAAGAAGACTGAATATGAAATTTGAAAGAATATCCTTAATGTATGATAATTGAAGTAATAATTGAAATGCGTAAATTTTGAGGATTAAATTTTATAATAATTGGATAATGTAATATTTCAGGTTTTTATTTGGATTAGTTTAATATTAATTATTTTAAATATTTTAGACATGATAAAAATTAATTAAATATTATAAAATTTAGAATAATATTTGGATCAGTTGAGCTAGCGTCAAATGTGCGTCTGTATTATTATTTGAATATCGGTTTAGATTTTAAAATTAAAAAATTAAAATAATAATATATTTAAAAAAGAAAAGAAAATAAAATAAAATAAAAAAAGAAAACGGAGAAGAGGAGATAATGATCGGGGAAAGACAAGAGGGAGGAGAGGAGGGAAGAGAGAGCGGCTGCGTGAGGAGAAAGGAGAGAGAGACGGCCTACTGTCAGTCGGAGTCTCGATGTCGGGAAGGTCGACGAGGTGCGTTGAAGAGACGGTGGCTCGTGGGTGGCCGCGGTGGTGCTGGCGCAGCGTGTGACGGCGAGGAGAGGGAGGAAGATGTCGGCGCAGTGGCGCCAGTGCCGACGAGGTGAGGCCAGGGAGGCCGGCGACAGTCATGCAGGCGGTCCGGTGGTGGAGCAGCGGCAGCAGCACGTGGAATGGCCCGCGTGGTGAGGAGAGAGAAAGGTTCACCAGAGGAGAGAAAAATGTCCGATTCATGTGCTTCAAAATATTCTTTTTTCAGATCTGTAAAGTATGATATCAAAGTAAGTATCTGTAAACCCTCTCTTTAGTTTGATTCAAATTCTAATTTATTTTAGACACCGTTTAAAATTTATACTAATATGTATGTATTTTGTATACCTGTTTTATTTACTCTGGACATATATGTGTAATTCAATGACTAATTTTGGGGGTTATGATTCAGGTTTTATAATTGTTGAAGAGTTTTACATTTTTTAGGAAGCCTGAAAATTTTATTGGACTTTGTATAATTTTTATATCAGTTTATTGTATAAAAATGAATATGAAACTTTGCATAAGCCATGCAGTTACATGTACGTGTTGGATTGTGGTCACTATATTTGGATTTAAAAATTGGACACTCTAACCAGCTTCCGACGGAGATATTTATTTAGAAATTTCTTTTTACCGACAGAAAAGATTAGAGTAGTAACCATTCCCATTTGAATAATTTAATTTGACCTTAGAATATATTCAGTCATTCTAATATATCTCACAAGTTTGAAAAATGCATCCAAAGTCGCGGGTGATAAATAATAATAAGCAATCTTATCCATATGTACAAAGTACATTGATAGCCATACTCGCTGGCCTAAATTGTATTTGATTTTGCCTAAGGTTATTGAGATTGTGTGTAATGCTTCCTTAAACTAGTCTTTAAATAATCAAAACTCAAATTTAATACATGATTTATATCTCTATATTTATTTATATTGGATTTGGATTTGAAATTCTCCGATTTTATACTCAGTTGGGTCTTAGTATGTCTCGTACAAGAATTTTGATTATATATTTTGATCTAAACATTTAAAATATTTGTTGCGATACTGTTTTGACTTCTGCACAGGCTATTGGATCATCCGACTATCGAATTCTACCCCGGATCATAAGCTGATCGAGCCTTGAACTTGGACATGGACTCGGATTTGGATTTGGATTTAGACTCAAATTGGATATCGACTTTAAAATTGATCAAGATCACCTCTATTTTGATTATATACACATATATATATATATACATCCCGACGAGAACTATTTTTAGAATTTTGACATTTGTTTGAATTTGATATTTGATTTGAGTATGAAACTACCATTGAATTTTAAAATTTATATTTTAAATTTCTCTTGAATTGTTTTATCGACGATTTGAATTTATTTCGTAATTTGACTGGACTTTCCTCCATTTGACCTTCCATTTTATTTATTGGACTTATTTTGTCTAAAATATGATTTTTACTGAGTATTTAGCTTACGTTTTTTATTTTATTCCTTCATAATAGAAGACTCGAACGCATTATAGGAGTTCGGATGTGACTTTCAACTATTCGTTTGATTTGATAAGTTTAGTTTGTTATAATTTAAATTTGGCATTTGATACAATTGAATTATAAAATTAGTCGGTTATATGCCTACAGTGTATTTTAAAAATAGTTCAAATGTTATGTTATATCTGGCCATGATTGTTGATTGGATTGTTACTTCCCTAACGATATTTATAGAGCAGATCATATTTATTTTTATCCAAAACGGTTGTCCGATAAAATCCTGTGTGGAGTTTAGTTTGTCGGATTCTATTTCTTTGGATTATTACATCCGAATTTTTGGGACTCATTGAAACGGCAAGACGCATAGAACACCCAACCATTTCAATCTCTTCAGATGAAGTAAGTTGCTGCTAACAAGGCCAACTCGAAGCAAAAGTTGGTGTGAAAATGGGAGTTTCATCTCATAATTATTTATTTGTGTTTCTTCTCCAACTCTCTCATGGCTAAATAACTGATAATAAACTTAATAATTTTCAAAATCTTCTTGACTTCCTCACATTGAAAAAAGAGATGGTGTACCGATTTCTCTACATACTTAGAAAATACACAGTAGAAAGACAGTTAGAGAAAATTTTGTCTGCCTAACTTTAAATAGATCGTGTTTTAGAATAAGTAATATTAAAAATTAGAAACAAAAAAGATATACATAACTAAACCTTCGTCTAAGACACATCTAAATCAAATGACTAAAATCCAACAAATTAAATGACTGAAATTTAGCTGGATATGGCAAGTTCGTGCTCAAAACAACAAAGACATGGGTCATGCAAAGCCTAGGAAATTAGTAATAAGAAAATTATTTATTTAATTTAATATATGACATTAAAGAATCAAAATAGATAAGTAATAATGTTAACATATTAATTATAATATCTTAAATATATTTTAAAATAATACAGTAAATATATATAACAAATAAATATATACTTAATATTCTAAGTGAAAATATTTTTCATCAATTAAAGAATACTATAATATCAAATTTAAATTTGATTGACTGTACTTCGATGAGAAAAATAATTTATATGGTACTATTTAATTAGAAAAAGAATATAAAAATAACAATATTATATTACATAATTTCTTAAAACTTTCTTTTAACAACATGAAAAGTCACTTAAATATTGGTAATGTCAAGAACAAATAAAAAATTTAATAATTTAGACGATAATATACTCTTAAAAGAATAATAATTTAACTGTTTTGTATTAAAAGTTGATTCATAAGTACATCAGAATTAATTGTGATCAAGATATTCCTATTTACAATAACAAATTTATTTGTTGTATATATGTATGTAATTATGTATATAATTTGTTTTGGTTTGATTTAATTTAAGATTTTAAAACCCAATTAAATCAAAAATATAGTTTGGATTAAAAAAAAAATCATCTATATATGTCAAACATTCATTGGCAGATTGGCTTAACTTGGTTTGGAAGGTTCGGGCAGCTTGAATTTTTCTGTTGAGCTCTAGTAGCCAGTGATAGGATTTGGGAGAGTTCTATCTCTCATAGAGATGGAGGGGGCTCCATTTTTTTTATCTCAATTATTTATTTTTAGATAAATAATTATAATTTAATTAATTTTAAAAATAAAAAATAATTAATATTAATAATTTTAAAATAATTAAGTCATAACAATTTATTTAAAAATAAATAATTAAAATATGAGTATAACAGTCTTCAATCTCAATAAGAGATGAAAGGCTTTCTCAATCAAATAGTAAGCTACCTATTATCTTGACTTGTGTTAATAGCAAACTTACTGTGGAAGGGCACCCAACACATACATACATACATACATGCATATGACACCCTCTTCCTTATTTGGCAAAAAAGAAGCATCATGTGACAGGCTAGCTCTCCACACCACATTGGCTAACCACTATCTAGATACAGTAGCAGACATACTTTCAGGTAAAGGGCATTGATAGATTTTCTGCTAAATGCAAGCCTTTTAGTTTGAGAAAAATTTATACAACACTCATCATATACCTTCCAGAATTCTCATTGATATGATCCCTTCAATCTGTTGATTATAATAGATGCATATAAAAAATAGATATAGGCTTAAATATCATATTATTACAGATATCTGAAGGGTTGCTTTGTTACATGACACTCTTTCCACAAAGCATTAAGTGCCCCCTCTCTACTCCTTCACTTCATTTCTTACACAACTCAAGCGATACCTCTCATTTCTTTCCCTCTCTCCCTACCTGCTATGGAAAACTCACTTTTGAGAAGTAGCAGGATGAAAAATCTCTGGGAGAGTGGAAATTTCAAAGTTGAGAAAGCTTACCCTGGTGGTTATCCATGGCCGCCAAGGCATTACTCATGCAGCTTTTGTGGAAGAGAGTTCAGCTCAGCCCAAGCTCTCGGGGGTCATATGAATGTTCATAGAAGAGATAGAGCCAGATTGAGAGATAACTCTCCTCCATCTTCATGGGTTAACCTGAATCTTCAAAACCCTAACCCTAATTTTTCGTCACCTTCGTCAAACATCTATACCAATCAGTACTCCCTGCTCACGCTCTCACTGTCTTCTTTCTCGTCACCGCAAGCCTCTAGAAATGAAGAAGAACTAGTTGCAGGGATGAAAGCTCGCGGAGAATCTTTAAGGGATTTTCCTAGGGTTAATATGTCAGGGCTCGAGGGTTTCTCTCATGGAAATGGATCAGTTGAGGTATCAAAGGTAAGAGAAGTAGTGAAATTGGATTTGGAGTTGGGTTTGATCAGAGAAGAAGAGGAGGAGTTGGATTTGGAGCTTCGTCTCGGAAATTAATGACGTGTTTTTCTTACTGTGAATGCTACAAGCAGCTTCATCTTCAAATAATCATCTGCTTGGTGCTGATTCTCAAAGAAAGTGAAGGAAAATAGAAAAAAATGTATTTGCCACGATGAAATCAAGTTTCCCCCCCCCCCCTTCTTCCTCCAATTTTTGCTTTCTATAGCAACGAGGAACTTAGACGTTTCTACTCTAGCTAGGGCATCAGCCATGAAATTAAGCTGCAACCTTTCATCTTGCAACTGTGATAGTAAATCATCTGTTCTGCCCTCAAGAAAGTAGAGGAAACTGAGGGAAAATATGTACTCTCCCTCTCTTAATTACTACTGTTTAAGCCATTTGTTCCATGACTGGTCATCTCGTGATCTCAGTACGTTGTTCTTGCTTCCCTTTCAATATTTCATATAAATTGATGCTTGGTTTTCATTTTTCTCTCTCTTTTTCTATGCTATAATATCAACAGAGAAATTTCTCGCTGCTTAGGGTTCTTTGTGTGCAATTTTCTGGAATCACTATGAGCCTGCAACAGAACCGGAAAGTGTCATAATTATTCCAGGACGCAGGAGGATAATTTAAATGCTGAAGACTTTTGCCTGTTGATTCATTTCAATTTCATGCTTACCTCATCGATTTTCTCGGGAAAATGATATGACCAGGAATTTTTCAAGTCACCAATCAAACGAAGCATCTGCAAGTATTGTGTCATAACTCACGTATGTGAGTCCTCGGGAGATATAAATTGTGATGTACGCTAAGCATCTGACCTTTGTTTTTTGTTTTTTTTTTTTCAAAAATTTTTCGGATGAATAAATTAAATATATATATTTTTAATAAAATGTTAAAAATCTGACAGAATTTCTGAAACAATTACAAATCTTTAATAACTTTACTTTATTTTTTTAAAATATTGCATAAATAATACCGTAAAAGATATAAATCACAAATATACTTCGGCAATATACACATAGCTTCTCTAATTATAATCGTTGATATATAACATAATATATTGCTAAATATATGTTTAATTGAGTATTTTGATTTTGCTTGGTGGGTCAATGGTGATGGATTCAGGGGGTCCTTTTACAGGAATAAGCAGTTCGTACCCTTCTCAATCTCATTCATCCATTAAAATATGGACGACTGTGACTAACTATTTTTATGAAATTATAGAAGTAACTGAATTTAACTATTTTTAAATAATTAAATTTTCTATATCGATTTTACGATTGAAGGCTAAGATGGAAGAACTTGCATTCTTATATTTGTACATTATTAAGATTTTACCAATATTTTCAATTCACAATTTTAGTTTTTTGGAATAAATTAATTAATTCTTTGATTTATTAGTATCATGTGATCTAAATTTCAACTCCTAGAAATTTTTATTTTCGTAAATTACATTTCAGTAACTGGCTGTTTGAGCATAAGATGTTATTAAGACTTCATCTATTTGCTTAATCTTTTTAATAAAAATGACATTCACAAGGGGTGGTAACTACGAGACAAGCGATAATGTCATTAACTTGAAGTCTTAAGTTCAATTATTGCTTATTTTACGACTTAAGAATTCACCTGAGACACATCTTTTTTTGGTGTAGAAAGTTTTTTTCCTGCGATTTAGTATGTTTCGTCATGCAAAAGAGATGCATGGAGTGATTTTTTAGTAGAAAATTACATTTTATCCAACTAAAATATCCAATATTCATCAAATTTTCAGATTAAAAATATCTTTGTTGTCTTTATTTTAGGGTGTAAAGCTTACATTTTTTAAAAAAAATATTGTTAAAAATATATTTCGTACTTTATTTTTGCAACAGTTGTCCCAGGTATATTAAATTAGATAAATACCAGTTTAATTTTTGTAAAAACAAAGTTGAATAAATATTATATAATTTAGTCAGATATGTAACATTACTCATTTATAATATAGAAAAATAGGTTTGTATGTAATTAATTCACCTTTCTTAATCTTGATATGTTGGACTTCATAGTTATCGATAAGTCGAGCCATTCCAAAAGTTTGGGGGTTTAATAGCATTCATAATCATTTGACTAAAGAAATTTAATCTTACAGTGAAAAATGAACTCATTAGAAAACTTTTATATTATATGAAAAAATATCCAATAAAAAATAAATTAAAGTTCAAGAATTACGATGAAACAAAACATTAGATCGTTGCCTTGCCCCAATAAAACGAAAAAGTGACAAGAAGTATTTTTTTAGTCATTCTTATCTTACGTATTAAATGTTAGATCATATAAAAATAGATGAATAGATAAATATTATATCATAAAAAATATTTTAAAAATAGAATAAATATTTTTTAAATATAAAAAAAATCCTAAAATAGTCATTAATGCAATTTTTTACCAATCCATTCTATTAGTCAAACACACATAAAATAAGATGATGAATAAGCGTTATATCATGAAATTATTTTAAAAATAACAAAAAAGTGTCTCCTAATTTAAAGTCCTAAATATATTCATTTTTTAATATATTTAATGAAATAATATCTCATCCATCCATACTAACAGTAAGTTCTACATAAAAATATATTGACGAATAAACGTTATCTTATTAAAAGTGTTTCAAAAATAGTTAAAAAGTATTCATTAAGTATCAAGAAAACCTTAAAAATAGCCATTTTATATTGTTAATGACGTAATTTTTCATCCATATATTTTAGCAATCAGTCTCATAAAAATAGATGAATAAATAAATATCATATTATTAATTAAAATAACTAATAGATATCTCATAACTATTAAAAATAGCCATGTTTAGATACCCTTGATAGTATTATTTCTCACCCATTCATATGAAGGATCAATCACATACAAAAATATATCGATAAATATATTTTATGCCATTAAAAATATTTTAAAAACAGCTAAAACAATCGTCCAACACAATAGAAACCCCTAAACAAAGTCAAATAAGGATGCAATTAATCACTTAACTTCTCAAACATGCATGGTTGGAGGTATTCGAACTCAAAAGAGTGATAGCAGTACTATTATATATTTTGCATGTTCCCGACATATGTCTGGGCGTCAGTGGCATGATGGCCTTT
>JAOVVI020016362.1:0-10909 GCA_028571085.2 Nepenthes alata
GGTGACCCATGAGGAAATCCAGCCAAAAACAAAAAGAAGAGGGGCCGGCACCGCCATTAATGGCAGACGAAAACACAGAGCAATGAAACAGAGAGGGAGGAGAGAATTACCTAGAAGATGCCCACACTTGAGAGAAAGGAAGGTAGATCTGGAGGTGGGTGACGGAGAGAGGCAGCCAGAGAGAATGAAAATCCTGCGAGAACAAAGAGTGCTGAAACAGGGTTTGCGAGTCGCACGCATCCTTTGAGGTCTCACACTTAGAAATGCGTTCAAACTCTTCGGGGGATACGGTCATAAAAATAGCATGTAGCCCCTTACTATTCCAATTGTACGAATCAAGCTCTTCTTTTGTCCATAAGGATAGAGCTTTCGGTTCACCACCCGTAGTACTTTTGGGTGGAGTCTATCCAATTTGAGTGCGTGCCCACACGCGCTCAACTATTGATTTAAGAAAAGTTCTCAAACGAACCTTCCAATAGGCATAATTGCTCTCATCAAAGTAGGGAGGAACAGTCAGCGATTGACTAGTATGCATCTAGATCATGGTTGCGGATCGGAGTGAGTCTCTGATACCCTTTGGCTACACAGGAGGCTGAGTTTCGATGGTGGCGGCGTCATTATGGTCATCAGCCCTTCGGCGATTCTTCAGGCTATGAGTGATCCCCTCTCTTTGGCTCTTCGTGACAAAAAGGGGGAGACCATTTGCTATGTTGATAGGGGAGACATTATTTTTGTTAGGGGAAGATATTCTTATTTTTGTTAGGGGAGTTCTTCTTAGATTTTCCAGGGGGTTGTGATACTTTTATTTGTCTTACTGATTTTACAGAGTTTACATTTATTATGATGCTCTTATTACTATTCCTATTCTTTTATGACGTGTATGTTGCTATAAGCTACTGTGCATGGTTATCTTCTTTTTATATTGCTCTAGACATATTATATCTCTTTGTATTATACATGTTTGTACTAATCATGGTTGATCAGGCAACACAGCTATAGTATCGGCACGGCAGCTACAGTATCGACACAACAGCTCTCGTGTAGAGTTTTTATGCTTACTTGTATTATTTTTATTTCTCACTAGTGTAGATTTTTATGTACACGGGTTCTATCTCGGTGGTGTCTGAACTCGTGCTTCTTTTGTATTTTTTTACTTTATATGTTTTGTCACGAAATTGCCAAAGGGGGAGATTGTTAGGGTCATTTTTGTAGTTGGCATATTCTGTAACCATATTTAGTCATGTGTCGATATTGAATTGTGTTCATCGAAGTGCTGCATCAACTTATTTTCATGACTGTCCGTTCCCAGGTTCCAGAAGCATCACGCTTGCTATTCGCCTGCTAACCGCTCGAACTCCGATTCCAGAAGCCCCATGTCTGCCGTGCGCTCGCCATCTGCTCGAGCACGGATTCCAGCAGCCCCATGCCTTCCGTGCACTTGCCGGGCACTTAAGCCTAAAATCCAGTGACCATCCACTCGAAGCTCACCGCCTTCTCACTCGAGCTGTCTATAAATTTCCTCCTTTCAATTGCCCTAACTTTTGCTGAAGTACTTGAAGTGCCCCCATTGAGAGAAATCTAACTTTTACTCCATTAATGTTGCTCAAATTAAGAAAACTGCAATTACATTATTGTGTTTCATGTGCTAACGGTATTCTCACCAATTGCTCTTTACTGATTCAACACTCCTACCATTTTACCTTCGTTGGGCAACGTGAGTATTGTGAAGAAGGGGTTCCGTAGGTTTTAGCGACTTCAAGCGGTTCGTGAAAGAATATTGATGTAAAGAACGGAAGGCGTCCAATTCCATTGTCGCGAGCAAATCTAAGGAGTTCCTTGGTAGGGATCACAAGACAGGAGTAAGTAGGCTAGGTTAGCGCATCTGTACCACCGGATCTGTAAGTTAATTTTCATAGTAGATATCTTCTCTGGCCCTTAAAGCACGGAGGGTTTTTTTCGATTACCGTTGGTATCGAGTTTTTCCTTCGTCACCAAAAATTGCCTCTTGTTTATTATTACTTCTTATCTTACTTGTGATACATGTTATTATTCATATCATCTGGATATAAATATTCTGTACGTGTATTGAATATTTAATTTTATATTGCTTCCACTAATCCTGCACGGGGTCAAAACTTTATTATGTAATTTGGGGCAAAATGTCCTTTTCAGTTCAATTTGATTTGTCTTGACATGGTAGCTTGTTCATGTTATGTAAAACGAGTAGGCATGAACAACAAAAGAATGTACTAGTCGTATAGCAATTACAATAGTTAAGATAACACATCAGAAACTACTAGAATAGCTACATCAGAATCGGTTGTGTAATAGATTTCAGAGTCAAATATGGCCGCAATCAGCTACTAGTAGTTATTGATGTATGGCTAAGATTGATTCATATATAGATAGTTGATCTTGTATAAGAGTAAGTGAATTAAAATTAGAACACTTATTAAAGCAAGTGTAATTTCTAATTGTTTGATTTCTTTGGAAGCAGATCACTGTTCTTGATCCTCATTCACTTTTGCCTTTTCTTGTCTACATCTCTTCCTGCGTTCTTCCAAATCCCAATCCCCTTTCACATTCCTCGTTAGTTCCCATTAGTAATAAGAGAATAAACTTCTATTACAAATTGGTATCAGATTTTGGGTTCCTATCCTGAATTCAGCAACTCTGTCAATGGCTTCCAAGAAGTTAATTGCGGAAGTACTAGTGAAGCAACTCCACCTGGAATGGCATGACCAATATAAAGAACACCTGGAATGGCACAGCAACAATCCATTGACGGCAGATTCAGCTTGATGAATGATAAAATGAATGATTTCATATCCAAAACAAGACAATTGCTGCAGGTCACACAACCATCTAGTTCCACAAACCAATCTGCAGGACCAGTTCCAAATCAGGTACCTAAGTCCCTTCTATCACCAATGCACCAAGAAATCCTATACCTCACAGTCCCCCTCCCATGGACATTACTACAAAATTACAACCAAATTTTCATCAACCCAAACTTGATTTTCCCTATTTTGGCGGCCAGGAAACCAGATATTGGGTTTTCAGGTGCCAAAAGTAATTCAACTTCGACCGAATTCCACAATATCAAAAGATGGAAATTTCATCTGTTTACCAAGAGGGCAGAGCAGCCGTATGATTTCAAGGATATAGCACCACCATGACTCACAATTCTAGGGAAACCTTTGCTGCTGATATATGCTCAAGTCTTGGAAACAAGACATTTGTGGACATAGGGGAAAAATTCAACAAACTGGATTACTTGATCAATACCAATATAAGTTTGCAGAATTACGTACTCTCATGCTCCATGTTTCTTAAGTAAATTAAAAGAAGAGCTCAGGCATATGGTGAAACTGCTGAAACCCACTTCACTAGCTCAGGCATTCCAATTGGCCTCTTCACAAGAACAAGCTATTGAAGCTATAAACAAGAAACACAAGCATAACTTCAGACCACATTACAGAAACAACACTTATTCAGACAATTTTCCATCGCCCTTCAAAACAACAGAACACAATCAAGAAACCACACAAAAACCAAACCCGACTGTAGCACAAAGTTACAAGTGTAATGAGAAGTTCTTCCCTAGCCACAGATGCAATATCATACTATACAATATTATCTTGGTAGATGAAGAAGAAACTGCTACCACAGAACAGGAAGAACAACCTAACTTCCATGAGGAAATGTCTGAAATTTCAGTCCATGCTCTGTCAGTTCAACCCTCAAACAACACCATCAAGATTAGACGCATCACACATAACCAACCCATCTTTATTTTGGTGGACAGTGACAGAACCACAGCTTTCTGGATCCTAAGATTGTTTCATCTACTAACTTTCCAGTAATGCAAACAACTCCATTGCAAGTAACAGTGGCCAATGAAAATTGTGCGATCATTGATACCCAATGCCATATGTTCACATGGAAAATGAATGGACACTCCTTCACAGCCGACTTCTGTATCCTCCAATTAGGAAAATATGATTTGGTTCTTGGAGTAGATTGACTGAGTCAATATAGCACCATCCTGTTTGACTTCTCCAACCTTACAATTTTTTTTTCCAACACCAAGGCAAAAAGATTGAGTTACATGGAACTACTGAGCAAGCTCCCTTATCAAGCATTATAGGGAAGATATTGCATCAGTAGCTTCAATCCAGACAAGGTTTTATAGCTCAATCTTTCACCATCAGAACTGGCTCTTAACAGGTAAAATTTCACCCAGACATACAGCACATTTTGACTTTGTTAAATGATGTTTTTGAAGTTCCAACACAACTACCACCACAAAGATCACATGATCACCACATTACCTTAATTTCGAATGCACAACCTGTAAACCTTAGACCTTCCAGGTTCAATCAGATTCAAAATGACAAAATTGAAAACAAAATCCAAGAGATGCTCAAAGCAACAACAATCCAGCCTAGCACAAGCCCATATTCTTCACCAATGCTCCTAGTTAAAAAGAAAAATGGTTCTCAGAGATTTGTGTAGATTATAGGCAGCTGAATAACTTAACAATAAATAATAAGTTTCCAATTCCTATTATTAAGCATTTATTAGATGAACTAAATGGAGCATTTCTCTTTTCAAAACTTACCATCAAATTTGAATGTATCCCATAAACATACAAAAAACTATCTTCAAAACACATCAAGGCCACTATGAGTTCTTGGTCATACCATTTGGACTCACAAAAGCACCAGCTACATTTCAATCTCTCATGAACACTATCTTCCAAAAGCAAATCAGAAAATTTTTCGTTGTATTCTTTGATATATACTAGTATACAATCCCACCTTTGAACTACATTCACTCCACTTGTCAGAAGTCTTAACTATTCTCAGACACAATAAACGTTTTTGCAAAAATGTCTAAATGTTTATTTGTACAACAATTAAGTACACATTACATCAGGATTTGGTGCAGCAACGGATCCAAATAGAGTGGAAGCTATGCTGAATTGGCCTATGCCAACTTCTACCAATGCACTCAGAAGCTTTCTAGGACTCACTTTTGTCACCAACTATGGTCTTTTAGCAAAGCTATTGACCACTGTTCTTACTCATGACAAATTCAAGTGGATTGAAGCAGCTGCTGCAACCTTTCAAGCACTCAAAACAGCAATGACAACAGCACCTGTCTTGTCCAGAAGACTTCAAAGCTGCATTTAATATAAAAACCAGATGTATCCAACTCTGGTATGGGAGCAGTCCTACAACAGCATGGCCACCCAATTGCTTTCATCAGCAAACCTTTTGGACCAGGGAAAACAAGGCTTACCAGCGTATGAGAAAGAACTCCTTGCAATCCTATTTGCAGTAACAAAGTGGAACCAGTTTTTGCAGCATCAACCATTTATCATCAAAATAGAACAAGAAAGCTCAAGGCACCGCCTAGAATAGAAATTCACATCTGTACTTCAGCATAAAAGCCTTACGAAATTATTAGAATTGCAATATCACATTCAGTACAAAAGAGGAGTAGACGATATTGTAGCTAACGCACTGTCAAGGCAGCATGGAACCAACTTATTATGCAGCATCAATGGTTGTCCCAGAATGGCTCAAAGAAGTGTCTGATGGTAGCATACAGGATCCACCAGCATCCTCACTTCAAACATTTCTGTTGACAGATCCCAAAAGCAGACCACTTTTTTTCTTTCAGATCAGGTCTTATAACCAAAACAGACTTATATTGGTGCCAACACGGAGTTGAGACAAAAGATACTCAATGCCCTGCATGATTCACCAATAGGAGGGCACTCTGGAATTCTGTCAACACATGAAGGGCTCATCAATTGTTCTACAGGCCTAGACTTCATCAACAGGTTTTTTTTTCTGTTCCTCTTTAATTCCCATTAGTTATAGGAGAATTAGCTTCTTTTATTACAGTCCACTGCTTAGTATACGGCCTCTCTGCAAGGTAACTCCTCTGTGTTGTAAGCAAGCAGCTGCACACAGAGAAGCAAGCACATAAATGATATTTAGCCACCTGCTTCATTGACAGCTTAGGCTCTGTACCATTATGTGCGTACATGATATGCTAAGGAAGCACCTTGGCATTCCAGTAAGCAAGGGAATCTGATATAGAAAATCCCTCAGT
Source organism: Nepenthes alata (assembly GCA_028571085.2). NCBI lineage: Eukaryota > Viridiplantae > Streptophyta > Magnoliopsida > Caryophyllales > Nepenthaceae > Nepenthes > Nepenthes alata. The sequence continues at coordinate 6,130 of JAOVVI020016362.1, forward strand.
TTTTCATGATCTAAACCTCCCTGAAAAGACAGCACATTTTTGAACTCTTAACTTGTAAGCTTCCCTGTATTTAAACTAATGTTGTTCACTGTTGTTGACAAACAATAGCCAATTAAACATTGAGAAGTAAGCACCTTGTCATTCCAGTAAGCAAGGGGGTCTGATAATAGTGAATCTCTCAGTTTTCCATGATGTAAGCCTCCCTGGAAAGACAGCACATTTTTGAACTCTTACCTCGTATGCTTCCTTGAGTTTAAACTAATGTTGTTCACAGTTGCTGACAAATGATAGCCTATTAAACAATAAGGTAGCCTTCATTTGCCTCAATGCCACCCAACCCACCATAAATGTTGTACACTAGTATCAAGGGACACAACACTTGACTCATTCTTGTTCATTGGCCAGTAAGTGCATGATGAAAGCTTTTAACATGAGAAAGTTGGGTCTTAAAATCTTATATCCTAGCCTATTGCCAACCTACAGGTTCCTTCAGATTAGAAGAACAAAAGGAAAATTAGTTTTTCAGCAACAGCAAGTAAAGATTCTATTGCAGGGTGAATAGTACAATTCTGCAGTGAAATCCTCCCAGGAAGTTCACCAGACTAGCTGAAGAACAGGGAAACCAAGTCAATCACAGCCCAAAAAACTTCATTGCAATGGAAGCCAAATAGCAGTTATGTTTGAAACACTAGGATCTAGGATTCAAAGAAACAATAAACCATTATAATTAGAGGCATGACACTTCTGAGTATTTTGTCCCAAAAATGAGAAAAGAGGAAGGTCCTTTGAGATAAAGAACTTACACGATGTTTAGTTGGGAATAATAGATCCCTGAATTTTTTTCTTTCGGAGAAGCAAGCATCCCTCAAAGTCATGAATGTTATTATTTGGAGCAGGGGACCATCATATTTTACAAACTCTTTCAACCTCAATCAATTACCAGAATTTAACAAAAGCCACATGTAGTGAGAGATCCAACTAAGAGACAGACAACTCAGGTCATTGATGACAAGACAAATTGAGATCACCACCCTTCTCAAACACCTAAATGTCTTGAAAAAGAAGTAAACAAATGATGATGTCGAGAAACCATTAAAGTTTCTCCGCTCCACAATGTGGAGAATTGTTTGTCTCATAAAATTGCATGACTCGGGTTATGCAAAGTGGCCTAATAACAGATCTCCATCTGTCTGAAACCCAAAACAAGGGATAAGATATCTCAGCCAGCAAGATGTTATTTTGATAGCCCTTCAGTTGAAGGGGTATAATGAGGTGCAAAAGTCACTCTAAAGAAGACAGGATTATGAACAAAATGGCTAATTAGATGTAAGCTTTCAAGCATCTTCATTTGATCACAATTGAGGGGAATGGACCCTTGCAAAGATTCTGACAAAACATGAAGGAATTTGAAAAATCAGATGCGTGACTGCACATAGACCAAGGATAAAAGAACCTGTGGCCACAGCAGAAATTAATTCCTAAATAATAGGAATAAGAAGACTTGTACATTTCCCTATCCCAGCCTGGTGGAGCAATTAAAGCAAATTGGGGACAAATCTCCTAAGATTACTCCAAGTTGACAATCCACAATCAAACATGTCCAAGAGGAACTTGCAGATGAGGGAGCATGTTGAAATTGATTAGCTCGTCAAAAAGACAGGTGGGATACAAGACAAGATCTAGGGAGTTTTGATGATGAAGAGCACCAACAGATACATTGTAATACAGAGGCCATGGGTACGAGTTATTACTTGGGCACATGACAAACAACTGCTAAGTCCAATCCAACTCTAGCATTTAAAGCTACAAGACACTGCACTCAAGCAAAGCAGCATTTCAGTCAACCCTTCAGCAACTTTCCCACAATTACCTTGTAGTTATAGTTCAGTTTAACTGCTCAGACTAACCTCTCGTTGCATATTTCCATTTCCAACATTTGTAAGTATTTTCAACAGTCAAGTACTCAAGTCACATCAATTCCATTGCAACATGCAATTGATTGAGGTGGGTGATTCTCATAACATTGGTCACAAATCCTTGTTTTGATATGCTAGATTTACCCCTTGTCGCTATACAACCTCCACTTAGGCAAGTAGACCTTAAACTAATTTCAAAGCGTGATAATGAGCGTCAGCATTTGCATTCAATTGCATTGAATCAAAGTTGGGTTTTCACAACCCGGCAATCAAGTACTAAAAATTATGGATGACACGAGCCCATATACATCATGGCACCTCAGTCAATTGAAAAATAGTCTTGCATCCTGCAGTCTTTAACACTTTTTAAGCATTAAAGGGGTATAAGAAGTAATCAAATTTAAAGATCGGGTTAAAATATGCTAAACAGTCACAACCAAAGAACAAGTTAACATACACTAAATCTTTCTCTTTTTTCATTCTGTTTACTTCCAATTACTTACTATGCTAATTCTATCACTTTTTTCATCCTGTATACACAGAAAAAAAATGCTAAATAATAAATCTTTACACAATTACTTGGCAAGGCATTCTACACTTCTAATCATTGTCAGAAATCAACCAATAACCACCAGCACATTCACAACCTTTATAGACATACCCTTCCATTCTAGAGGCAGTTGGAAGTATGTTCTGTAGCAGCCAGTAGGATTCTCAGCAGGAACACGAGGAGGGTCAACTGGAAATGGATATGCTATATTGGTATAAATAGGCCGTCCATAACCGTGCATCTCCCAGTTCGAAGGAACTGCTCAAATGAAGATGGAGAAAAGAGGTTGAAGAATCATATAATCACATTTCATACACTGAAAATTTAAGATGGAATTAGAACATGAGAACACTGGCTAGGATAAATATTTCAAGCAGCAAATACACTCCAGAGTGCAAAAAAAAAAGCATAACACATACGACAGCCATAAGCAAATACTTTAATACTGGAGCATCTCTCCACAAGATTCTTGAAAAAAGAGAATTAGTCGACCGCAAAATTAGTAACTGACGCATCCTTGAACCAAGGGTCTGACCAAGATCAGAGTAGCGATGCGGGGCTCAATCTAGATAACTAATTCCAAGAACCTACACACCACAAATGACAAAAGTGTAGGGCCCAGGCTGTGTTCCCGAAAAAACCCCTTCGATATCTAAGTCAATTCGAATTTAAGCCAAGAAAATAATAGAGAGTTACGTACTTCTCTGGCCTGGGCTGTGACACTGTGGTTTCTAACGTTGAAAAGGGGCCAAGCTGTTGAATGGAGCTCAGTCAAGAAATGGATCCGAGAGGATACCAATAACTTTTGGCTGTACAACAGTGTGGATACTATGTACAGTTTTCTATGAGGGCTATGGGAGTCCAATCATGCAATGGGATTTGGGTCGACTGGTCTACCCAAAAAGAGTGCAATACACTTCTCAAGATAGGCACTTGGTTACAAATTTGTTTTGAGAGTTGCAACAAAGTTATGGCACTTGTTAGCAGAAGATTTTGGATCCCTCAGGTAAGGTGAAAGGCTTGTATTTATAGGTCAAAGTTGGGCCAGGCAGACATCATCACCTAATTGGTTCCGTGCTCTGGTGGCATGTACGGAATAGCATGTACGTGCTCTGGTGGCGATGAGGAATAGCAGTCTGGGAGGAAGAAGCAGCGCACGGCGAATAACACTATCAACTTCAGTGATAATGACTTAGCTAATGTAATGTCCCCCCATGCTGACCCCCTCGTTGTATCCGCACTCGTTTCAGGCGGTAGTGTTGACTACCAACTGAAGTGAGTGTTCATTGATAATAGAAGTTCTAGGGATTTGCTTTACTTGGATGCGTTCTTCAAATTAAGCTTAAAAAAGAATCAACTAAAGCCTGCCGAAGGTCCATTATACGGCCTCGACAATGAGCCTGTGCCCGTTCAAGGGACTATCAAATTGGAGGTCACCTTGGGCACGTATCCAAAAACAGCAAGTCAAACTCTCACCTTCCTGGTGGTCGACCTACCCTCAGTGTATAACGCCATACTGGGCAGACCTTGCTTAAGAGCGTCCGGGGCAGTCACCTCAATTCCACACCTAAAAATGAAGTTTTCAACACCCTACGGTGTCGTAGAAGTGTTGGGAGACCAAATCACCGGACGAACCTATTATATGTCACAAATTGACCCAAGTGGCAGCGCTAAAACGACTGGGGAACTCGACCACAGAAACGAGACTACCCTTCAGCAAGGGAAGTCCGGTGAAACCACCGATCTAATCCCACTGGACCCAGAGAACCCGAAAAATTGCGTACAGATTGGCAGCTCACTCGCCGAACCACTGCGCGATGAGCTGATAGCGTTCTTGCGAAGGAACGCTGACCTTTTTTCTTGGACTCCAGCAGACATGCCTGAAATCCCGGCAAAAGTGATGGTCCATAAGTTGGGGCTTGACTCCGGCCGAAAACCATTTAGGCAGAAGCGGAGGAACCACTACGTTGAAAAACTAATCGCCATCCGAGAGAAGGTGAAGAAGTTGTTGGACGCAGGCTTCATTAGAGAAGTCCAATATCCGAACTGCCTCTCTAATGTCGTTCTAGTAAAGAAAAGTAACGGAAAATGGCGGATGTGCGTCGATTTTACCGACGGCAACAAGGCCTGCCCAAAGGACAGTTTTCCCTTGCCCTGGATCGACCTACTGGTTGACTCGACGGCTGGACATAAGTTACTCAACTTCATGGACACCTATTCGGGCTACAACCAGATCCGGATGAGTCCGGAGGACAATGAGCACACTTCGTTCATAACCGATTAGGGCACTTACTGCTACAATGTAATGCCTTTC
>JAOVVI020016364.1:0-10909 GCA_028571085.2 Nepenthes alata
CGGTGAGGATATGGACCTCCACCCGCCTCATCAAGTGGGTATGGGCCCACACGGGAGTGACCCATAACCCAACAGGAGTATGGGAACTAGTTTTTGATATCCCACGTCTCAAAAGGAAGCAGAAAGGATGAGCCTTATAATAAAGTTTAAAAATTTTTAAAATAACAGGCTTTTTTGTAATGAATCCTAGAAAGAATAAAGTCATGAGAATGTAAACCTATACCCACAGTACAAAGCTGTATCATGTGAACTCAAGTCATTACAGTACTCATGTAGATAGTTCAACATAATTACACATTGATAGGCACATGAATTTGAATAGTTTTTGAGAAGTTTTTTTTTCTATTATTCAAATGCTACCTATTGCAATTCAAATACCAGTCTCATTTTAAGTCATTTTTTCCCTATTTTGAAATAGTTATTATGAGTTATTTGTTTAAAACACATGAGTAATAAATTGAGAGTAAAAAGGGAGAAATCGATAGAGATATTCTTTACCAATTCTTGGATACTTAATCAATTTCATATTTTTATTATGTTGTGTATATTATTCTAATTATTATTTAGAATATTTTTACCCATAATTTAATTATTTTAATTCTCTTATTATTCTCTGTTTGGTTTGCCAATGTCTTATGGTAAATCTAAAAGTACTTTGGGATTTATAACCAAACTCACATTATAGTAAAAGTGATTTTTACTATTTATTCGGTGAAGGGTTTTTACAAAAAATAAGTTTTTGTTTGTTTTTCTACGTATTTATTTGAGAATGTATGTTTCTAACTCGCTTTTTTAAATATTCAAACAAAGGATTCGATAATCAATCATTATAAAGATTTGTTATTGACTTTGTTAGTAACAAAATTTAAATTAATTGTTTTTTTTTTTGGTAAGTACTAAAATTTACAACCATAGTTTCCAACACTAACTCAAATCTTCTGCAACAACATTACATTTGTCTATTCAATTTTGATGTGTGACTTAGTGTGAGTATTTCATTGCATAACTTGTGATACGTTCCCAAATTCAGGTCGTCATATAAATTAGAGAGTTCTTAATGTTGCCCAATATATTAAGCTGAAGTAGGTCTGATCTTCATCCATCAGAGTCTGAATTCTACATACCACAATGAATAAACGATAGGTCAGAGAATAGTGAGACTTGCTCCACAATATATTTTCTAATGCTCAAATTAAAAAAAAAATTTCGATGAAGAAAAAGGTGGAGGAATATAAAAATGTGTGGATACAAGCATGAGTGAGGGAGACTGAGTGTGTTATGAAGGATTTAGCTCCAAAAGGTGCACTCAGTTGGAAGTGTCTTTTGAACGGTGCACTCTTTAGGAAGGACGACTTTGAAATGGTTGCACTTGTCGGCGAAGTTGCTTTTCAAGACCACGGTGTGTATGAACGATTGAGTAAGAAGAGAATGCTCTTGACGCAAGAATTATTTGATTGCTTGATTGGCCGACTTAGGGATCCCCCTCCTCATAAGGGAGTAGGGGTATTCATAGTGCGGATACCGGTTTATTTTTTCTTGGGTTTCACAGCTGGTGACAGTTACCCATGTGGATCCACTGAGCTGTCTCGATGATCACGGTGATCAATTATGGTAACCGGTTACAGTTTGAAAATATTTATTTTATTGTCAAAGCAATCATGAGGAGCGTTATATAGTAATTGCTTCATAAGAAGATTTGCTAAGTCATAACTGTAATATTTTGATATTTTGATCCGAGTTATATAATGATGACTTAATATAATGAAAAGTAAATAATAATAATAATAATAATAATAATATGATGTATTGATATTAATAAATATTATAAATTATAATGGGTATTAAATAATTAATAATAATAATAATAAATGAAAGTAATAAAATATTAATAATAAATATAATAATAAATAAGTAAATATAATAATAATAATAATAAAGTAGGAGGGAGTCGAACGAAGAACAAGGAAAGGGAAAGAGAGCGGTACTACCAGGCAATGTGTGCGGCATCGATTTCTCCTTCTGTGGCCGATCAATGGGTAAAACCACCCTCACTTCTTCCTCTCGGTTACCAGCCCATTTTTCTCCTTTCAGTTTCTCCAAATTCCTTTTTAATTGTTACCTCTGTCCTCTTCTTCTGGGAGTCGCTGACGAAATCAGAGAGAGGAAGCCCTAGCCATCCAGCTGATGCTGTCGTCGTTGCCATTGCCAATCGCCATTGTGAATCTGGACTAAATCCGCTGCCTTTGCAGTCGAAGTCATCGTCGTCGATTGATGGTGTTGTCGTCGTTACCAGAAGAACACGAAATTGAGGCAAGTTGATTTGGGATTTTGTTCGCAATCTTTCTATTTTGCAAGTTGATTTGAGATTTATTTATAAATCCTTCGTGACTTCCTTCTCCATCTTTATGTCAATTTTCTAATTGTATATTAAGATTTTGGATGTAATTGTAGTATATGGGTAGAAATTTGAAGGGACAATGCTCTGTTTGTGGTCTTTTAATTTTGGTACAGTGAACCGAAGGGTTACGTGAATCTGGAATTTGACAGATGATGAATTTGTGTTATACAATTTAGTAATTCACATATTGAATAATGAGAGTTAAATTTTCATAAATTCGTGGGTATCAGAATTTGGATGAGAGAACAGAGCATATTGCTCTGTTGTGCTGCTGTGCGATTACGGTGATGGGACTGGTGAGAATTTGAGCGGGAACTCGGGTGCGTGTGCATAGGTGAATGAAATTATATGTTGACAGTATATATTTATATGCATATTTATGCTTTGTATATATATACGTAGATGTATGGCAGTGTGCCGGTGTGGGTATGTGGTGTGCACATTGTGTGTGGTGGGTGTGAATGTACTGCAGTGTGCGGCAATGTATGTGAGGGTGCGCAGGTGTGTCGTTGTGAAGCTGTGTGTGTAATCGGTTGCTGCAGTGTGAGTGTGTGTGTGTAGCAGCGTGTGGGTGAGGGTTGTGTGTGCTGGCAGTACTGGTGCCTTGTGGGTGTGTGGCAATGTTAATGCATAAATATTTAAGGTTTATAAAAATGGGTATAAATATATTAAAATATAAGATAGATGAAGGAGAAGGTGTGAATAAATTATTAATATTGGACTTACATAGATTTAGCAGAATAGTTGAATAATATTTAAAAATTATAGATTTCTCTCAGTTACATCAGAATAAAAGGAATTCTGTAGCTTTAGAGATAATGTTGGGACTCCGAATGAGTTAGAAATGATTTAATGAGATATTAGGGCATTCAATCGAATATTTAAATTATCCTTGGTACTATTGCTTTTCTTTCGATAAAAATATTATTTGCGTAGTTTTTAAATGGTGTGTGTATGATTTTTATCAGCACCGAACGACAATTCATTCATTAAAATTGCAAAGCTTTTTTTATATTATATTTGATTGCATGAGTAGTTGAGTTATTGGTTTCATACGATTAAGGTTAAAGAAAGCGTATGAAAACACTAAAGTATCTAATCGAATGGGAGGTTACGACACTTGGTGTGGTCTACACTTATCCGATATTGATTTCTATATTTTGGTAAAAATGAGGTATATTTGTTATTGTGGATTGATACTTATAACCATATGACCATCATAGGAAACGATATTAGAGATATCATTTGGTAAGAGGTATCACATATGGTATGAGCATGTTACGGCTACATCCTCTGGGAGGATTGTAGGGATAATAAAGATACCATGGATAGTCTCGTTACACTTATCCAATCGCTGGGGACGTAAATACACGGCCTTTGGTTCACGATGGTAAAATAAGGTCCAAGGAGATTCATTATGATATTTCATCATTTTTGATACATCATGATCTTGGGATTCGGTTGAATCCACGGGTTGTATTCAGTAGAATCCATGTGTCAGATTTTACGATATCCAGATTATGTGAAATCTATATTGTTTATTGTTATTTGGTTTTTAGATCGGTCATGCTGATATTTGAACCAGAGAATCCCTACTTTGCTATTGATGTCAAATTTTGAGGAATTTTTGTTTATTGATCTTTATCACATCAGGGTCCGAAATGACCTACCTCTTTTATATATTTGAGTTGTAAATATGATGGAATATAGATTCTGGATATATTTATCTGTTTCATATTATATTATTGTTCATAACTCTTAGCATACATTATTGTATATCTAAGACCTTTGTTATTATTCACTGTTTGTTTGGATTTATTATCACATGTTAGGTATTTGATTCACTCTTACTTTTTTTATTTCTTTCAAAGTAGTAGGTTTAGATGATGATGACTCTAGAGTGGATTAGGAATGGTGGCGAGAGATTGAGGCCTAACTGGAGAGAGTATTGATTTTATACTCTAGAGATATATTTTGATATTCTGTTTCATTTTGTTTGGGATTTTAAGGCTATGTTTTTTTTCCAAAATTATTTTGATATGAGGATGTTTGATTATTATAGTTGTCTTTTATCTAGTGTGGATATGCTATATATATTGGTTTGAGATTTAAAATTTTTCTTATGCTATCAGGTTTTGGTATTAATTATGGATTTGGGATAAGGTCCTCACAATAACTGCCATCCCGGGGCTGATGCACAATCATGGGGGCGATCATTGGGATGCATTATAGTAAGTGTCGCCAACTTGTATGCATTGAGTTGTGAAGACTGTCGACTGCTAAGTTAGAGGGATAACTGTTGGGACGGTGCATCACGTAGCCCTAATTGCCTATTTTTTGACTTGGGCCAACCACTTTGCCTTTTGAATCTTTAGGCTAAGGAAGTATCTTACTGGGCCTCTGTCTCATGGGCCTTTCTTTCTTCTACGAATTAAGTTTTTGGGTAGGCCCATGGGTCACTAAGAGGTTTAATTGAGAGGTTTAAAATTTTAACTCTCGCAATATTTATTGATGGGATGCTAGTTTTAGACTGCATGCTTGTTCCATCCCTAGGTGATCTGCTAATTTTTCTTTCAATTGGTTAGGATTTGATTCGATCTTTTGTGGATTATGCTGACGTTAGTAATCCCCTTGCATTGATGGCTCGCTGATCCTCCTCTTGGCTATAAATAGAGGAGCTCTTTATACCTTACATCACAAATTATCTTCACCAGTCAAATGGTGTGAGAATTCAGAGTTAGCATGGGGCCTACACTACCATAAGCCTAGATCAGAGGAAGCTCTTCTCTAATATTCAAAGGTCATATTCGAGGATATACCTGGAGTCTGCCTTGGTTACCCTATTTTATGTGGAAAGCCGCCTTGATTTTTATCTTGTATACCTATCCCAAAATTGAACCCACTATTTTGTAGCAAACTTTTGGGTTTTGTGCGGCAACTCTTTGCTCCACTCTTTGACACTAGGTGGTTCTCTCTACGAAACTACTTCTGGCTCTAGGAAGACGGAGAATTTCTTTTTTATTTTTCTTATTTTTTGACTTTGTCTGCTTGAAATAGGGTGTGCTAAGTATTGGGACTTTTTTTAGTGGTTGAGAGTTTTCTTCTGGTGTTTGCCCTTCGGTCGAGTGGGCTTCCCTCGAGGGAGTGCCTGCCTTCTTTAGGTGCTTGTCCCTAGATTGATTGTAGTCGGATCACTGCTTCATGTATTTTTGTTTCCTTCTGTGGCGTACATCCACCGTTGTAAGCTTATTGTCTGGCAATTAATGAATGAAACTTCCTAAGCATTATTTGTCTTTATATTACATGGTTCTAATATTCTTGCATGATGTGAATAGTCGAAGCACTTGAATGTTGCTTTTTGTTACATGATCTCTGATAGTCTGACAATTTGGACCACTAATACCTCGATTTTTCAACAATTCGACTAACAATAATGTGTCCTATAACATGGCCAGGATGTAAATTAATCAAGCTTGTCTCGAGTTCGTCAGGGTTACTTGCTTCCAGTTTGCTGCCTTAGTAAATGGCGTGTCAAGGCGTCATTACCTATGCCGTGCCACCGACTTGCTGATTGTCAAGGGTGTCAGCTGATAGTGGGTTGCACATAGAGGTGTTGTGTCAATCATCATAGCTATCCAGCGAACCGACGCGTAGTGGCACTCTATGGTGCAGGCACACATTACAGTCATTATGAAGAGACACCTCTTCAATAACCTCAAATGATGCCGTTTCTGGGTTAGGGCATCAACTATTTAAATTCTGAGCCTTCGCCGCTTCCTGCATTTCTCTTCCTAATTCGAATCACTCTACCTTATTTCACCTTTCTTACTTTTCATGGCTTCCCTAGGCGTCGACGCGATCCCATCTATTCTTCCTACCCATGACGTCGAGTCTTTGTATGTTCGATACGAAATCCTGAGTGTGATCTTGTATGTGTTGCTAGCCGATGACAATAGGGCTTGCTCCCCACAACATGGGTTCGTCACCATTTACGAGGCTCATCTAAAAGAAGGCTTTCGAATCCCCTTTGCGTAGGAGCTATATGAGATCCTGGTGTCTTTAGATATTCCGGTAGCACACTTCCATATGAATGTTGTCCGATACTTGGTCTCATTGTGTGTCTTCTTCCGCAACTATGGGCATTCTCTGAACGCCCTGACTGTGAAGGTGATCTTCCTATTCAATAGGTGGCAGACTAGATTTCGTTTGCCCCCCGTAGACAATATCAAATAAGTGGGGGGAATCCAAATTCGATAAAGGGTTGGAAGGATCGGTTCATTTATCTATCGATCCCTTCCAACTGTGCCCCTTCCAACAAATGGGGTAGAGTGGAGATCACCTATGCTAGAGATATCTCAAATTAGAAGGAATTCGTGACGAAGCCACTAATAGAGCTTGTGGAGAAGCATTCAGACTCTTTTTGCCCAAAAAGATTATTGGCTGTCTGCAAGGGTACTCGTATGAGTTGAGTGGGAGTTTCAGATGGAAGGGGCAGATGTCACTGCCCTGTCGCTTTATAAGCCCAAGAGAAAATCGGGGACATTGTACATCCAAGACTCTCTTGAGAGGGCAGCTAGTCGGGCAACTTTATCTAGTTCATCCTCCTCTGACCTTGGCCTAGTCATCGCGGAGGTGGCGCATGATGCTAGCAAGCGTCTACGAGGCCGGGCTCTATCCCTTCTCCTCCAGTCTGCCAAGTTTTTGAGGAGGCGACCAGATCTGCCGAGGGCAATGAGCCCCTATTCATTCTACTTTGAGAATAAGTGACCTCAAGATAGGCGCGCTAGGTGAGCCGATCAGCACTCCAACCTTAAACCAATACGAGGTCCTTGTTGTTGTTGCTTCATCACTAGAGGAGCTTGCACCCAACGCTCCTACTATTTTTGTTGAGGAGGGTCCTAGTAAAGATCCAGTGGCTGAAGCTCCTGAAGGAAATAATGCGGAGGTGGCGGTACCTGATGAGGTCCCATGCCTGGAGGCTCCAGCGTCTGATGTCCCAGAGGTTCCAATTGCTTCCCCTTCACTTCCAAGTTTTAGGGTTCCCTCTACTGTTAGGAAGTGCCTCTACTGGGTTGGAGGATTTCTAAGTTCAAGGCAGGCTCATATCCATTATGACCTTTATCTTTTCGAGTTTACTTTGATTCTCCACTAGGAAATGATAAAGCCCAGTAACTTTCTAGAAGATACTCCAAATGTACACTTGGTAGAATTCAACTTCATCTGATGTGTCAAAAGTACTTCAAAAGTCTCCCTGAGGTCACAAATATGATCATCAGTTGTCTTACTTTTTACGAACATGTCATCTACATACACTTTCATATTCTAACTGATTTGGGTCTTGAACATTTTGTTCACGTCTTTGGTAGGTGGCTCCAACTTTCTTCTGATCGAAGGGTATGACCTCAACATTATGTCCCCTATTCCATCATAAATGAAGTGTATTCTTTATTTTTTAGACTCATCCAAATCTCATTGTAACCCAAATAGGCATCCATGAAGTTGATAAACTCATGTTCGAATGTGGAGTCTACTAGTAGGTCTATCCTTAGCAACAAAAAATTATCTTTTGGACATGTCTTATTTATATCGGTGAAGTCAACGCATTTTCATCATTTTTCATTACTATTTTTGACGATGACTACATTTGATAGTTAGTTTGGGTATTGGACCTTCCTTATAAAGCCCACAGCGAGTGGTTTCTTTACCTCCTCACGTATGACAACTAACTTCTCGATGGAGTGGTTTCTCTACTTTTACCTGATGGGCTTGTAATTAAGATCGAATCCTAACTTATAGACCATTACCCCGGTCAATATCCCTGACATGTCAACGGATGTCTACGTAAATATATTATATTTTGTTGTAGGAAAGTTATTAACCGGTTGCACAGTTGACCCATCAGTAAGCTCCCGATCTATATACATTTCTCAGGCTCATTGAGATTCAGAGGGATCTAGTCGATCAACTCGCCAGACTGTGCCTGTAGTAGGGTGGGTTGCTTTGTCCCAAAGGTCGAAGTCTTCAGCTGACTATTTAGGAATCGCCTGGGTGATTTGAGGCAAATAGTATGTCTGGCCAGTGATCTGGTCACCTAAGAACTCCCCGACGTCGCATGACGTTTGAAACTTTATCTTCAGATGTGGGATTGATGACACTACCCCGAATGCTATTAGGTAGGGGCATCCCAATATGGCATTATAGATTAATGGTGGGTTGACCAATAGGAACATGAGCATATAAAATGTCATCTTCGGATACATTTCTAGTGTGAACTCCAGCTAAATGGTTCCCTAGATTGGGACGGGTTTTTTGTCCAACCCATATAAGGGTCCCTCAGCTGATTTTATACAATTCTTTTTTTAGTCTAAGTTTAAAGTATACATCGCGATACAACAAATTTCGTGAGCTTCCATAATCAATGAGGAGTTGTTTCAATTGGTAGCGAATAGTACCATTTGAAACAAGTACGGATACAACGAGAAGATCAAAATGGAGAGTTATTACATGTACCATATCATCATTACTAAAACTAATGATATCATTAATAACTTCTACCATTGGCTTCTTGTTGCTGGAAGCTTTCTCTGGGCGATCTGACCTATTATTCTTGGATAGTATCGTAGTCACCATGTTGACTACCCTAACTGCCACCTGTATCATGAACCTGAACCAAATAGATCAAATTAATAAATAATTAAATCCTAATTAATAATTTTATAAATCCCAAATCCAGGTGTGATATAACTAAACTAACCATTAAAATTTTTGACATCAATTAGGCATAAACAGATAGATCTAAAATTTATCACAGGACCTTATTGGACAATCATCATCATAATATAAATGTGACATACTCTAACAGTCATAAGAAAAATAACCACAAAATAATAACTTATCCACATAATAAAATAACCTAAAAATTTTCAAATGTCCAACGACAGCCCCAAATAAAACCATCAATAATAATAAATATACACCCGACGTCATTAAAATCTAAATAGATATAATATTTACCAGAAAATATGATACCATGCTAAATCTCATTTTACTCCTGCAATGAATTTGAGACTTTTATTATGAAGGAATAAAACATAAAATATGAGCTTAAAGCTCAACAAATATATATACGTCCATTAAATCAAAGAGAGACGGAAAATAATGTCAAATTAGACAACAGAAATGGATCCAAATCGCCGATATCAGAAATCAATCGTCAAACCCAAAATAAAATCCAATATTAGAAAATCGATAGTAATCTCGTACTAAAATCTCTATCAAATCAAAATAGATATCAGATCAGAAAAAAGTCCTCTTAGGACGTATATATATACATATAAAATAGAAGTAATCTATATGTCACATTAGATAGTCAGATGTCCAATCAGTTGTCTAATTAATGTCCGATCAAAATCATGATTCAGGATAGAATCTAATAGTCAATGATCCAATTACATGCTCAGATAATAGAAGTTAGATCAATACCATAAATAAATAACCCAAAGTTCAGATCAAAATATACAATTAAAATTAAATGTATGAGACATATCAAAATTTATCTATAAGCAAAATCGATGAATCTCAAAATCAAAACCCAAATACAAATTTATACAGAAATACAATGTATGCACTAAATCTGAGTTACAATTATTTAAATACTAATTTGAGAAAATGGTTACTCTTAACCCGATAACCTTGGGGTAGATAAAATACAGGTAAGACCAGTATGTTAGGCCACCTATATATCCTATTTCTCATAGGTAAGGTTATTTATTATATTTTACCACCCACGATTTTGAGTATAATTTCTTAATTTATTAGATATATTTGGACGTCTAAATATATTAAAATTTATTTTTAAATATCAGATATATGGTTGGGTCACTACAACAAAGCATTTCCTGCTTGTGAAAAGGAATTTCAGATAACAAATATCTTTCTGTCGGGAGTTGGCCAAACAACATATAACAAATAGTAATAACCACAATCCCCAAACACATGCATGTGAAAATGCATAGCCCAATGTAAGTTTTATGTTTATTTCTATACATATATATTGATATAAAAATATGCAGCATTGGATATTATTTAGGCTTCCATAAAATAGGAAAATCCATAAAAAATCACAGAACCCAAACAAAACCCCCAAATCGACCAGTAAAATCACAAATGCATATACAGAATTAACAAATTTGGTGTATAAAAATGACATAAATAGTAGTAAAATCTTCAAAGAGTAGTCAAAATATATCATATACTAAATCAAATTAAAGATAAAAATTATACATATTTACATCAACCTTATACCAAATAAATCAAGCAAAAGAGGCTCCGACGTGCTCAAATATCACTTTCTCTTTCCTTCTGTGCGTTCTCCGCCACTCCTCTACCTTCCTCTCTCTCCCTCCCTTTTCCTTCTCTTCCTCCCACACGACTCTCTTCTCCTCTCTCTCCCTCTCCTCCTTCTTCATCTTCTCCGCGCACTACTCCCTATCATCTTTTGCCGCACGCCTC
>JAOVVI020016365.1:0-10909 GCA_028571085.2 Nepenthes alata
TTAAGACAGGAACAATTTGGATCACTCCTAGAGCACTAGCTAGGACACATAAGCTAGACAATCAAACTAAATCATCATTTCTAACTTAGTGCTAGCCTAAGTCAGTGGAATTGGGATAACTAAAACTACCCACACTAGCATAATCATCCTACGCCTTCATCCATTTATTCGATCAATCTTAATCTAACCAAAATTTTTGCATACAATTCAAATTAAATCTAAGGCATCTCTTTTTCTCTAATACTAATTATGAAAGACCGGGTTATTTTTTCTTAAATAACCTCCGTCAATAAACACATAAATAAAGCCACAATTAATATTATAAATTTATGTAAAAATTTCGGCAGAGTTCTATTTGTAAATTGGATATTTGCCAAAATACAAACACTTGTACAACCCTGCAAAATACAAAAATACATTGAAATAATCCCAACAACCAATATTATAATTCAACAACATACAAAACTACACATCCCAACTCCATGTCGGAAAATATACATCAATCTAGACACAACGCCACTCAGGATCCAAATGCGACATACAATTCATGGCTCCAACTAGGTGTATTTAAACACGGCGTCGGCCCAATATTTTAAATAATTTATAAAATTAAATTATAAAGAAAAAAGTTATTAGATTTAGCATGTTTAAAGTAGTGTTCGAGATCTATCCAAACCATGTAGGTCATCTTTTGAGGAGTTTGCCACTAGGTACCTGTTAGAAACCACAATAATTTATGGAAGCATAAATAATCCAAATGATAACAAAAGTTAAACTACCTAATCATTATTTATTTGAACAATATACATTAATAAACCTAATTAAAATATAAAAGTATACATTTAATTACAATCTATAAGGCATAAGTCTTTTGATCTGATCTTTCGAAACCCGAGCCTAGTCCACTTTATATATCTATGCTATCCCATCTGATTTATCGAACCTATACTAGACTGGAGACAAGGAGAAGCAAGGGTAAGCTAAAAAGCCCAACATGTGAAATCATACATTACTAACAAATGGTAAAGAATAAAAAAAATGATAATGGAAAGGGGCAACATGCAGTTATAAATACAATGGAGCATGAAGGGAAGAAGACAATTAGAAGTACCAATTTGCCATTTAACATGATTAGAACATTTAATTTCCATTTATATATGTTTTAGTGCACTTATTATTCACTTTAGTCTTTGCGGATCAGGGTCAGTAGGTCGTACTGACTAACGATACAAGAGGATGAGGAAAGGAATGTGTTCACTACATATTCTGAAGCATACAACTACATTTTAGGTCTGCAGCAACTCGACCATCACAATACGTCCCATATTTCCCAGGGAACCAGGGCAATCCTCGTTCTTTCACAGAAGTATCCTAGGGCGTACCACGGATATCGTCCGCTCTCATGAGCGGCCAAAATACACGGCCAAAGTATTCTTTGGGTTCCCACCATGTTAGACGTGGCAAACTAGAGAATACTACCCAATGAATATAAGTCCATAATCCTAGTTTCATTATTCCATTTCCATTTGAGAGAAAGTCCACCACATCCAACTTACAATATCTCCTCCCATTTGGGAGATTCAATCATTCACATATCATATTGTGGACTTTCCTCCGATTACATGCACGATTATTATCTTTCCTTTAGAAAATTCCTTTACAATATCTCCAATCAGGAGACTAATTTGATCATACACACATTGTGGATTTTTCTCCAATTACTTGCTCGATTCTTATCTTTATTTAGAACTTAAGCTATGTTAACAATTCAATTTATGTGTATGATTATCAAAACTCATGAGAGAGATTGGAATTCCTTATCATCGATGAGCCAATATCACATTGGGGTCCTCCGGAGCCCGTTTCATTGCAAACGGTGTGCATACACATATTTTGAAGTTTACATTTACATTTAAACAATTAGACATAATTTTCATAACAATTAAACGGGGCCAAAGCATGTAACTTTTCCATTCAAACTCGGGTGAATAGTAACAGAGTCCATTTAGAGGATCCAAACGCCGCGAACAGGTCAAAATTTATGAGATCGATAATCTGGCCGATATATATACATATTTGGGACATGGTGATTCACATTTTTGGGTCAATTTAACAAACTATGGGAGGAAAAATGAAAATCCCATTTTCGGTGTGGGTTAGGGTTTGGTGATGCCAAACCAAGAGATTCAGACAACAAATTGGACAAATAACTACATATTCATTGATCACTAATCATAGGCCATATGATTTTCACGCTTTGGGTGGGTATCGGAATGATAATACCCGATGGAGAATGAATAAAAATTGAAAGAGAGCAAATATTGAATATGAGAACACTTGCATCGACGTGCTCTACGTTTTCCCCAACTAGCTCCAAGTCGGAATAGGACCCAAAAGCCTCCATTTCTCATTTTCTCCTTCACGCGGTCTTTCTCCTTGCGCTGGCCTCTACGCACGCAGCCACCTCACCCGCGGCCACCACCGCCTTGCCCACATGCTGCTGTCGCCGGACAGCCAACGCCGACCACCGCCGGCCATCGCACACCGCCGGCCATGCCCATCGTCACCCACGAAACCCTAACCCTCACGCTGCCCCCTCTCTTTGCTTTCGTTCTCCTTCTGCTTCTCTTGTTTCTATCATTATTATTATTATTATTATTATTATATATAATATGTTATTATTATTATTATTATTATATATATATATATCCATTTTTCTTTAAATCATAAAAACCAAAATCAATATTCGGGTGGTCGAATGAGCGCACTTCGGATGCCGACCCATTATATCCAAATATTCTCTAAATTTTTATAATATTTAATTAATTTTTCTCACGTCTGAATTACTCAAAATTACCAAAAATAATAAATAATTTTAATTTAATCGGATAAAAATATTTTAGGATGTTACAATATGGTTAACGAGTAGACTGGGTAACTTGGCAACCAGGCGTTTAGCCTCAAAAGATGCATACCAAGCATTTTACTTCACACAAGCATACCGAGCATTTTACTTCACAAACATACCAGGCAAGTTGCCATACTGGTAAAATTCACGCAAACCGGTCATTCTTCTCAGAAGCATACCAGTCGCGTCTCCTTATGCCGATCAACGGGCATTGACCGAGCAATTTCTCCTCGAATTTCATCCCAGCTATCATGTGTGCAAAACCGGTCAACGTATTGACCGGTTACTTTCATCTTCAATCTTTTGATAAATTTTCGGCCGGTCATTACATTGGTTCCACCGGTCAAGGCAGCCAAATTCGGTTAACGAAACTAATTTTTGGTCAACATTTGTTATGAAATTTATAGTCAAATCCTTCCAATTTTTTATCATCAATTAATTCTTCTGGTCCACTATTCTCATCCTTAGTAGATACTTTTTTAACCATAATGACTTATTAATATTTCTTCCAAATCTTGAATATACAACCTTAGTTATTATATGTGAAAATCGGGATGTTACAATCTAAATGCCACAACAAACATGTGGCACCAATGTTATTAGCTCAGATAAGATGCTACTAGGTACTAATACAAACCATAATAACCTGTGAAAACATATATATCCATCAACATAATGGAAACTAAATTACAAAAGACATCATCATCATACGCATTTATCGGTATACAATTTCATCTCAAAATATACAAAATACACCATGAGGAAGGTGCAAAGCTACTAAACTACGTCCACAAAGCTCTTTCCCCAAGATCTACAACCTAGCCAACTCTTAAGCTCTACTCTGCCTCATTAGGTAGAGGCTCGTGCTTATCTAAAAGAAGAAAAAATGATAAGGGTGAGCCAAATATTTAACAAGTGTAATAGAATCAAGAAGCAATATATGTAAAATAAAATAAAAGAAGGGAATAAGAACAATATATGAATACATAACATGTGACATGAATAAATATTTTTTTAAAACACATTTATCTTTTTCATTTTAGTTCAGATTCTTTTAGGTTCTAAAATATGCAGAAATTTCACTATCTTTGTGGACCAATACTAGTACGACTTATTAGCTAACAGTGAAGTCGAACGAGGAAAGAAATGTGTGTATTTCTACACATTCTAAAATGCAAACCTATGCAATTCAACACCCAGTAGTGAATTGAAAAATTACAAAAATTTCACGATTAAATACTTTTTCGGAACTTATTCATCTTTAACAATTTATTTTTGATCATTTTGGATTCTAAAATATGCCAAAATTTCATTATCTTTGAGGATCAGAGCCAGTTACCTTACCAACTAATGGTGTGGTAGAACGAGGTATGAAATGTGTTTATTTCTACACATTCTAAAGTATAAACCCACACAATTCAATACCCTCTGTTTAGCGGTATACCTTTTACCCGATATATGGAGCTATAAATATATGCCACCATGTCCCCCATGGCCCAGAGGTAGTCCTCGTGCTTTCACCGTAATATCCTAAGGTATGTCAGATAATACTATAATTTGAAATACAAGTTCTTGGTCCAATTCTGTAATTACTTATCCTTAGAAAATTTCATACTCATTCATAAAATATTATTTTCACACCAAGAGAACGGTTCATCAAACATAACATATCATAAAATTTTTTTCTTATAATTCTGATAATTTGTATAATTCTTATGGGTTTACGTCTTCACATGACTTATATTATATGCATGATCAGCATAAGGTAAGAAAAAAATAAAAATTCTTACCATCGTGAGCCAAATATTACTTTAGAACATTTGGGAGATAAATCCCTTCACAAATGTATATAACATAATTTCCTGAGCATATACAAGGTCACATATATAATGTACATATAGTTAAATATCACAATTTCCATTCACAATATTTTTAAAATACATAAAATTAACATATACAAAATATATGTACATAAATACTAAATATATGGAGTACCCATGTCCATAAAGCTAAGGTTATGAATTTCTAAAGCCAAATCATGCATAAATTAAATTAAATTTGGTAAAAATCTAAGGGGGCGCGAGTTAGGATTTTGGAGTGCATAAAACCATACAAAACTATCAAATTGGACCCAAATTGATAAATTAACATGTTCGAGACATGGGTAACAATATTCTAAAGCTAATTGATGCAAAAATCCTAAAATAATGGGTAAAATTGTTTGGTTCTAGGGTAAAGGTTTCACGTTTAAAAAATGGTCAAAACTACAAAATCGGGCATGAAATCAACATATATATATATGCTCAAGTCATGGGTAACCCAAAATATAAACTTAATCAGGTATTGGAACGATGATACCCGAAGAAAATAGAATGACAGTGCAAAGAAATGAAAGAGAAGGGTATGGGTGCACTTACCTTGATTTGATTTATCACTTCTCCAACTAGCTCCATGTCAGACTCAAACCCGAGAGCCTCGATCTCTCCACTCTCTCTTCTCCCTCTTTCTCTCTCTCCCTGCCATTGGAAAGTTAAAAAATTCCGCAAATAAAACCCTCCTTGGTTTTTATATCATAGGTTGGCGCTCGATCGTCGGCCGACACACAACAGGGGCGCCCTACTCGGGTTTCAGCGCCTAGCCTGGCGCTCAAGCTCCTGGCAGGCATGGCCCGTTCTACTTCCAGCACCTACCCCGATACTCAAGCACCTAGAAGGCGCTGCTGATTCTATTTTGGGACCTCACGTCGCCGCCCAAGGCATGAGTTATGTGGGCAGAGTTGGTGAATTTTGTAATGGAATGAACATGAGTTATCTTTCTATAAATTTCTATAGTGTTTATTAGTTATACTTTTGGAGATTTTATGACTATGAATTTTGGTCTCTAGTAAGCATCTCTAAGAAGGCTAACACTGTATTTTTATGCATATAGTATTGGTGCCATTTATAGACGTAGTAATAATATGGATCCTATGTACTATATATAAATTAATTATGCATATATATATATTATGTTGCATAAGTATTTATTGATATAAGTAGTGGAAAGGCGATTCATGACATGAATAATTAAGAATTGTCCCCGTGGCAACATACAGAATAAAGATATGGCCGTTATCAGTTTCGAGAATGCTATTGGGTTTGTAAGTTCGTTGCCATTTTTGTGGATTTTATGGGTTGGATTTTTCGGCCATGCTTAGGTCAATTTTATGAAGGCCTCGTCAAAAAATTTGAAGAATTATGGGAGTGTATGAACTCTATGTGAGGACTCTGTCATGGATTAGGAAGGTCGTAAGTCGTGAGCTCGATTGAGTAGAGAATGTGGATTTGGTTAAAAAAAAGTGTCATGATGGGCATGTAATTTCTTCAATAGTATGAATGTAGTTCTCTAAATACTTGAGCGATAGCTAACTTGGGAAAGACTGATTAATGTCACATAAGTGTGCGGTTATCTAGAGTCTAGATGATTTCGATAAGATATCCGTTAAGTGTTCCTTGAGAAATTGTAGTGTCTATAGGGCGTTCGAATTGGATGTGATCGGTATCTGTTGGAGTGAGATATATCAGGATAACTTTCAATGATTAAATGGTAAATTGTCGACCATGCCGTTTGGGTTGATCCCTGAAGGATCGAGTGAATTGTAGTAGAATGTGATACTTTGATAAAGATTCAGGATTATATTTTTCCTACATTGTATGTGGGTGGTTGCCCTTGGATTAAGTGGTGGAGAAGCCCATAATCAGAGTTACTCCACCCGTGGTTTAAGGTTAGCAATTGAGGTCTCTATTTTGAGGATTTATAGGTGTTCTTTTGGAGATAGTCATTGTCTAATGATTATAAAAGTTTGAATGTTGTGTCATAAGGAGGAGATGATCATGTGACAGAGTAAGTGGGTAAATCTACCTTAGGAGTGTGAAGAAGAATCTCGATATTTTTCTAAGAAAGATGAGTATTAGTACCGATAATTTTATGTTGGGAGTCCTTAGATCTGATATGTCTTTGATGCTCCATAGGAGAGGTTGAAGGATGAGCCATGAGCAAGTCCTAATGTCTAAACCAATGGGGTGCCTAGCTTTTGGATTGATAGGAAGAGATGTATCTGAAGTATTGAAGCTTCAGAATAATGAGATGAAAGATCCTTATAGTTTTGTTTAGAGATTGTCAGAACAGTAAGGACCTTTGGTGTTTAGGTAATGGTGGATTAGCTAACAAGGATGACCCATTTATTACGAATTTGGATGATAAGATTGGATTGAGTAAGTTAGCTGAAATCGGCCCTTCGCATGTTTAAAATCAAAATCGGCTCATTTTTGCATGAGTACCTTGAATTTGAAACCGACCATGAGTACCTTGAATTTGAAACCGGCCATGAATACTTGAATTTGAAAACGGCCCTAAGTTGAATTTGAAACCGGCCATGAGTACTTGAATTTGAAACCGGCGATGAATACTTTGAATTTGAAACCGGCCATGAGTACTTGAATTTAAAATCGGCCCTAAGTTGAATTTGAAACCGGCCATGAGTACCTTGAATTTGAAACCAGCCCTAAGTTGAATTTGAAACCGGCCATGACTACTTGAATTTGAAACCAGCCCTAAGTTGAATTTGAAACCGGCCATGTGTGCCTTGAATTTGAACTCCGCCCTTTGTTGGAAAGAAACTCCAGCTTTTGAACTTCGACTTTTGTTGAAAAAGAACTCCGGCTTTCTCTGGCTTTTGTTGAAAAGAACTCCGACTTTCAATAAGAAGAACTCCATCTTTTAGTAAGAAGAGCTCCGACTTTTGAAGAAGAATTCCGCCCTTTTGAGAAAAAGCACTCTGTCCTTTTGAGGAAAAAATACTCTGTCCTTTCAAAAAGAGCTCCGGCCTTTTGAGAAAAAGTACTCCGTCCTTTTGAGAAAAGAACTCCGGCCTTTTTAGAAAAGAACTCCACCTTTTGATAAAGAACTCCAGTTTTTAAGGAAAAGAACTTCGGCCTTAAGATGGAAAAAAACTCCGGCTTTTGAACTCCGATTTCTGTTGAAAAGATCTCTGGTTTTAAGAAAAAAGGACTCCGGCTTTAAAATGATTAAAGGAAAGGTTATACGGACTTCAACTGATGAAGATAAGAACAAGAAAAATGTATGTAATCCGGATAGCAAGTGGAACTCTATGACATCCGAACTATGATGGATGGCCAACAAAAGACATGAACTAAGAACCGAGTCTCCATTAAACTTGCTGTTAAAGATGGATGAAGGATATTGGAGTGACACTCGAGGACTGCCTCCTGGGCCACGGGGTGAGACTTTTGGTGGCATAAGACTTTTGGACTACGACCCCATATGCCGGGTTAAAGGCATTACCTCCGACCTCGGGGAGCATAATGAGAGGATACAGTTTTAGGTTGTGGGGTAGCACACAACCCTTCCTCGGTGTTGTCTGCTCCAGTCTGGTCCCTAAAGATGGTAAGAAATTTGAATGGTTTTTATGAATTTTCCAAAGACAAGATAATAATAATAAGAACAAGAAATTTCTGAACTAAAGAAGAAATTATATGATTATTTTTGTATACTAGTTATGAAATTTTGATCTGATTATATGTATGATTATGTTTTCTGTGTGTGAGTATCTTGGTGGGCTTTATAGCTCACTCTTGCCACTTTTCAGATGAAGAAAGGCTTATGGAGGACGAAGTTGAGTAAAACCATATGAAGTAGCTAGACGGCATAGTCGGCCGGAGCTGATCAATGAAGAACTTGATTTATTCCTTTTGATGTTTTGAGAAGACTTGTAGAATAGTTCCGCTGTATAAGAATCTATGGATGTCAGCATGTTTCCTTGATTCCTTTTTGATAAATGAAATTAATAATTCTAGTATGCATGTCAGGGCATTCAAGTCCGTCTAACTTTAGTGTTGGCCAGCAATGTAAGAAATTAAAAACCAGAAGCCCAGCTCATGTAGTTCGGTCTCAAGCAATCCTTTGTAGGAAAGAAAAGAAAAATTTTTATGACCACCTAATTATTATCTATTAATTTATTTTAAGGCAAAGATTTAGGCTTGACGACGGCTTTATGCGGTGGATTAAGGCCAGACCGTCACAATAAAGCTATGGTTTTATGTTTTGAAGCCCAAATCATACATAAATCACAATTTAAATGGGTAAAACTGAAGGGGGCATGGGTTAGGGCTTCCTTGTGCGAAATACCACACAAATCTTACAAATCGGGTATGAAATTGAAGTACATACATGTCCAAGTCATGGGCTTTGTATAATATAAATTTAATTGGGTATCGGAATGAGGATACCATAAAAAATGAAAAACAAAGTGCAAAGAAACGAGAGAAAAGTATATGAGTACACTTGCCTCAACCCAATCGATCACTTCTCTAACCAGCTCTAAGCCAAAATCAATCTCGAGAACCTTGATTTCTTATTTCTCTCTCTTCTCCTTCACGCTCACTCTCCTCTCTCGTGGAAGCTGGAAAAATGCCTAAAATAAAACCCTCACAGGTTTAAATATCGTAGGTTGACGCTCGATCACCGACTGGTGCATAGCAGGCATGCCCACCACCGGATTAAACGCTTGCCTTGGGCGCTCGAGTGCCCAGCAGGTGCTGGCCCACTGATTTGGGTGTCAGCAAGCGTCCCATGCCACCTCATCCCACACTCCCGTAACCTAATTTTTTCACATGAATTAAGTATAATTTTGATTATATTATTTTAATTACCTCATAATTTTTATGTTATGGAATTGGAATCTCACAGCTATCCCCCACTTATAAAATTTCATCCTCAAAATTAACGAATTCTAATAATTAAATGAATAGACATACCTCAAAATAATTGGGGATACCTGTCTTGAATCTCGTCCTCCCTCTCTCACGTCGCTTCCTTGCAGGATTGATTATTCCACAAGATCTTCAAGAGAGGAATGGTCTTTGATTGCAAGATTTGGTCCCTCTGATCCAGAATATGAACAGGCTCCTCCGAATAGGACAAATCAACTTGGATAACCAAGGGGTCAATATTGATAACGTGTGATGGATCGTGAACATAATTCCTTAGCATCAAGACAAGGAAAACATTATGTACATCAGCCAAATTTAGTGGCAACGCCAAACGATGCGCCACTTTCCCAACTCTCTCCAAAATCTCGAAGGGTCCTATAAATCGCTACTTCAGCTTCCCCATAACATCGAATCTGGAGACTCTCTTCCATGGCGATACCTTCAGGAAAAGAAAATCGCCAACCTCGAAACTAAGCTCGGATCTCCTCTGGTTGGCATAACTATTCTGTTGACTCTACTCCATTTTCAACATCTCAAAAATGACCGCAATCTTTTTTGATGTCTTCCTAATCACGTCTGGGCCCAATAGATGCCTATTTGCTGTCTCCTCCCAATGGATAGGAGATCGACACTTCCTACTATACAGTGCCTCAAAAGGAGTCATATCTATACTCGCTTGGAAGCTATTATTATATGCAAACTTAGCCAATGCTAGGTGATCATCCTCATTCCCCTTCAACTCCATCACAGAGGCTCTAAGCAAGTCCTCTAATATCTTGATAGTCTGATCAGATTGGCCATCGGTCTGAGGGTGATACACTATCCTGAATTTCAAGTTTGTCCCTAACTCACAGTAAACACTTTCCCAAAACTTAGAGACAAAACATAGATTACGATTGGACACAATAGATGCTGGCACACCGTGTAATCTAACAATCTCAGTAATGTATGACTGTGCTAGACGATCACGAGAGTACGTCATCTGAATAGTCAAGAAATGAGTCAATTTTGTTAGCCAATCCACAATTACTCAAATGGTATCATGATTCCTCGGGGTGCTAGGAAATTTGGAGATAAAATCTATAGAAATATCCTTCCAGTTTCAACTAAGAATGGGCAAAGGCTGTAATAATTCTAAGGGCTTCCTGTGAGTATCCGGATTTAAGAACTCGTTATTAATGAGGTAATTAGGATGATAATGATTTATACTAATCCTATGGAAGGATTAAGG
>JAOVVI020016366.1:0-10909 GCA_028571085.2 Nepenthes alata
CCCAAAGCTAACAGTATCCACAACGGCCCCTAATGGTATTAGAGACAGGGCCATGCCATATAGGATAATGTCCCACATCGGCTTTAGAAAGGGGGATCGATTAGCTTAAAGGCGTTAGGTATCCCTTTTCCAGGTGGATAAATTTTGAGAAAAATCGTGAGAGCTTCCAGCCCCAAAGCGGACAGTATCCACAATGGTCCATCATGGAATCAGAGACAGGGTTGTGCCATGTAGGGCAATGTCCCACATCAGCTTTGAAAAGGGAAAACGATTCGATAAAAGGCGCTCGATATCCCTTTCCTCGTGGATGCATTTGGAGGAAAACTGTGAGGGCTTCCAAGCCCAAAGCGGACAGTATCCACCGCCGTGCCATGTTGGGAAATGTCCCACATCGGTTTTGAAAAGGGGGTACAATTTGCTTAAAGGCACTGTATATACCTTTACTTGCTGGATGAGTTTTGAAAAAACCGTCAAGGCTTCCAGGCCCAAAGAGGATAGTATCCACAATGGTCCTTGATGGACTCAGAGACTGGGCCGTGTTGTGTAGGATAATATCCCACATCGGCTTTGGAAGGGGAGAATAATTTACTTAAAGGCTCTAGGTATCCCTTTCCTCGTGGACACATTTGGAGGAAAATCGTGAGGGCTTACAAGTCAAAAGAGGACCGTATCCACGATGGTCCCTGATGGTATCAGAGACAGGGCCGTGCCTTGTCCCTATGTCCCTCATTGGCTTTAGGAAAGGGAACAATTTTCTTAAAGGCGCTGGGTATCCCTTTTCTTGGTGGACGCATTTTGAAGAAAATCGTGATGACTTATAGGCCCAAAGCAGACAGTATCCACAACGGTCTTTGATGATATTAGAGATAGGACCGTACCATGTGGGCAATGTCTCACATCAGCTTCAGAAAGGGGAACGATTAGCTTAAAGGCGTTGGGTATCCCTTTCCCAGGTGGACGCATTTTGAGGAAAACCGTGAGCACTTTCAGTCTCAAAGCGGACAGTATTCAAATGGTCCCTCATGGAATCAGAGACAAGGCTGTGCCATATAGGACAATGTCTCACATCGGCTTTGGAAAAGGGGAATGATTCACTTAAAGGCGCTGGGTATCTCTTTCCTCGTGGATGCATTTGGAGGAAAATTATGAGGGCTCTAGCTCCAAAGCGGACGGTATCTACGATGGTCCATAAGGGTATCTGAAACAAGGCCGTGCCATATAGGGAAATGTCCAACATCGGCTTATGAAATGGGAAACGATTCGCTTAAAGGCGTAAGGTATCCCTTTCCTCATGGATATGTTTGGAGGAAAACCGTGAGGGTTTTTATGCCCAAAGCGGACAGTATCCACGATGGTCCATGATGGTATCAGAGACAGAGTCGTGCCATGTAGGACAATGTGCCACATCAGCTTTAAAAATGGAGAACGATTTGCTTAAAGGCGCTTGGTATACCTTTCCCTGGTTGACGCGTTTTGAGAAAAATTATGATGACTTCCAGGCCCAAAGCGGACAGTATCCACAATGGTCCTTGATGGTATTAGAGACAGGGTCGTGCCATGTAGAGAAATATCCCACATCGGCTTTGGAAAAGGGGTATAATTTACTTAAAGGCACTGGGTATCCCTTTACATGATAAATACATTTTAAAAAAACCGTGAGGGCTTTCAGGCCCAAAGAGGACAGTATCAACAATGGTCCCTCATAGAATCAGAGACTGGGCCGTGCCATGTAGGATAATATCCTACATCGGCTTTGGAAAGGGAGAACGATTCTCTTAATGGTGCTGGATATGCCTTTCCTCGTGGACACGTTTGGAGGAAAATCATGAGGGCTTACAGGACATAAAAGGATAGTATCCACGATGGCCCCTTATGGTATGAGAGATAGTGCCGTGCCATGTAGAGCAATGTTCCTCATCGTTATTGGAAAGAGAGAATTATTTGCTTAATGGCACTGGGTATCCCTTTCCTTGGTGGACGCATTTCGAGAAAAAATCGTGAGGGCTTCCAGGCCCAAAGAAGACAGTATCCACAACGACCCCTTATGGTATCAGAGAAAGGGCCGTGTCATTTAGGATAATATCCCACATCAGCTTTGGAAAGGGGGAGCGATTAGCTTAAAGGCGTTGGGTATCCATTTTTCAGGTGAATGCATTTTGAGAAAAATTATGAGGGCTTCCAGTCCCAAAGCGGACAGTATCTACAATGGTCCCTCATGGAATCAGAGACAGGGTCGTGCCATGTAGGATAATGTCCCACATCGGCTATGGAAAGGGGGAACGATTCGCTTAAAGGCACTAGGTATCCCTTTCCTCGTGGATGCATTTAAAGCAAAATCGTGGGGGCTTCCAAGTCCAACGCGAATAATATCCACGATGGTCCCTGATGGTATCTGAAACAGGGTCGTGCCATGTATGATAATATACCACATCGACTTTGAAAAGGGGGAACGATTCGCTTAAAGGGGTTAGATATCCCTTTCCCCGTGGACGCGTTTGGAGAAAAACCGTGAGGGCTTTCAGATCTAAAGCGGACAGTATCCTGGATGATCCCTGATAATATTAGAGAAAGGGCCGTGACATGTAGGGTAATGTCCCATATCGGCTTTGGAAATGGGGAACGATTCGTTTAAAGGCGCTGAGTATCCCTTTCCTCGTGGACGCTTTTAGAGGAAAATTGTGAGAACTTCTTGGCCCAAAGCAAATAGTATCCACGATAGTCCCTGATGATATCAGAGACAGGGTCGTGCCATGTAGGACAATGTCCCACATCGGCGTTGAAAAGGGAGAATGATTCATTTAAAGGCGCTGGTATCTGTTTCCCTGGTTGACAACTTTTGAGAAAAATTGTGAGGGCTTCTAGGCTCAAGGCAGACAGTATTCACATCGGCTTATGAAATGGGGAACGATTCGCTTAAAGGCGCAGGGTATCCCTTTCCTCATGGATACGTTTGGAGAAAAACCGTGAGGGTTTTTATGCCCAAAGTCGACAGTATCCTGGATGGTCCCTGATAATATCAGAGAAATGGTCGTGACATGTAGGGCAATGTCCCACATCGACTTTAGAAAGGGAGAATAATTCCCTTAAATGCGCTTGATATCCCTTTCCCTGGTCGATGTATTTTGAGAAAAACTGTGATTTCTTCAAGGCCCAAAGAGGACAGTATCCACGATGGTCCATAATGTTATTAGAGACAGGGCCATGTCATGTAGGGCAATGTCCCACATCTACTTTGAAAAGGGGGAACGATTCGTTTGAAGGCGCTGGGTTTTCCTTTTCCTGGTGGATGCATTTTGAGAAAAACCGTAAGGGATTATAAGCTTAAAGAGAACAATATCCAAAATGGTCCATGATGGTGTCAGAGACAGGGTCGTGCCATGTAGGGCAATGCCCCACATCGTCTTTGGAAATGGGGAACGATTCTCTTAATGGCGCTTGGTAACCCTTTCCATGGTGGACGCATTTTGAGAAAAATAGTGAGGATTTTCAGGCACAAAGCGGACAGTATCCACAATGATCCCTGATAATATCAGAGACAGGGCCGTGCGATGTAGGACAATATCCCACATCGGTATTGGAAAGGCAAAACTATTTGCTTAAAGGCCCTGGGTATCCCTTTCCTTAGTGGATGTATTTTAAGGAAAATCGTGAGGGCTTCCAGGCCCAAAGCAGACAATATCCACAATGGTCCTTGATGGCATCAGAGACTCGGCCGTGCCATGTAGGGCAATGTTCCACATTTACTTTGGAAAGGTGGAATGATTTGCTTAAACGCGCTGGGTATCCCTTTCTATGGTGGATATATTTTGAGAAAAATCGTGTGGGCTTCAAGTGGCAAAGTGGATAGTATTGACAACGGTCCTTCATGGAATCAGAGACGGGGTCGTCCCATGTAGGGCAATGTCCCACATCGGTTTTGAAAAGGAAAATAATTTGCTTAAAGGCATTGGGTATCCCTTTCTTTGGTGGATTCGTTTTGAGGAAAACCGTCAGGGCTTCCAGGCCCAGAGCGGACAGTATCCACAATGGTCCCTGATAGTATCAGAGACAAGGTCGTGCCATGTAGGGCAATGTCACACATTAGCTTTGGAAAGGGAGAAAATTTACTTAAAGGCGGTGGGTATCTCTTTCTTTGGTGGATGCGTTTTGAAGAAAATCATTACGGCTTCCAAGCCCAAAACGGACAGTATCCACAAAGGTTCCTGGTGGTATCAGAGATAGGGTCATGCCATGTAGGGCAATGTCCAACATCGACTTTGGAAAGGGGGAACGATTCGCTTAAAGGCGCTGGGTATCCCTTTTCCTGGTGAACGCATTTTGAGAAAAACCGTGAGGTCTTCTTGGCCCAAAGTGGACTGTATTCTCAATGATCCCTGATGGTATCAGATACAGGGTCGTGCCATGTATGGCAATGTCCCACATCGGCTTGAAAAAGGGGGAACGATTCACTTAAAGGCACTGGGTATCCCTTTCCGTGGTTGACGCATTTTGAGAAAAACTGTGAGAATTTCTATGCCCAAATCAGACAGTATCCATGATGGTCCTTGATGGTATCAGAGACAGGAACGTGCCATGCAGGGCTATGTGCCACATCGGCTTTTGAATGGGGAATAATTTGCTTGAAGGCGTTGGGTTTTCCTTTTCCTAGTGGACGCATTTTGGGAAAAATTGAGAGGGCTTTCAGGCCCAAAGTGGACAGTATCCATAGTTGTCCTTGAGGGTATCAGAGATAGGGTCGTGCCATGTAGGGCAATGTCTAACATCGGCTTTAGAAAGGAAAAACGATTTGCTTAAAGGCATTGGGTATCCCTTTCCCAGGTGGATGAGTTTTGAGAAAAACTGTGAGGTCTTCCAGGCCCAAAGTGGACTGTATTCTTGATGGTCCCTGATGGTATATGATACAGGGCCGTGTCATGTAGGGCAATATCTCACATCGGCTTGAAAAAGGAAGAATGATTTGTTTAAAGGCATTGGGTATCTGTTTCCATTTTTGACGCATTTTGAAGAAACCGTGAGGGTTTTTATACCCAAAGCGGATAGTATCCACAATGGTCCCTGATTGTATCAGAGACAGGGCTGTGCCATGTAGGGCAATGTCTCACATCGGCTTTGGAAATCAGGAATGATTAGCTTAAAGGCGCTGGGTATTCCTTTCCCAAATTGACGCATTTTGAGGAAAATCATGAGGGCTTCCAATCCCTAAGCGGACAGTATCCACAATGGTCCATTATGAAATCAGAGATAGGACCGTACCGTGTAGGATAACATCCCACATTGGCTTTGGAAAGGGGGAATGATTCCCTTAAAGGCGCTGGGTAGCCCTTTCCTCATGGACGCATTTGGAGGGAAATCGTGAGGGCTTCAAGGCCCAAAGCGGACAGTATCCATGATAGACCCTAATGGTATCTGAAATAGGGCCGTGCCATATAGAAAATGTCCCACATCGACTTTGAAAAGTGGAACGATTCTCTTAAAGGCGTTGGGTATCCCTTTCCTCATGGATGCGTTTGGAGGAAAATCGTGAGGACGTCAGGTCTAAAGTGGACAGTATCCACGATGGTCCCTAATAATATGAGAGACAGGGCCGTGCCATGTAGGGCAGTGTCCCACATCAGCTTTGGAAAGGGAAAACGATTCGCTTAAAGGCGCTGGGTATCCCTTTTCTCGTGGACGCGTTTGGAGGGAAATCGTGAGAGCTTACAAGCCCAAAGCGGATAGTATCAACGATGGTCCCTGATGGTATCAAAGACGGGACTGTGCCATATAGGGTAATGTCCAACATCGGCTTTGGAAAGAGGGATTAATTCGCTTAAAGGCGCTGGTATTCCTTGCCCTGGTGGATACATTTTGAGAAAAATCGTGAGGGTGTCTAGGCCCAAAGCGGACAGTATCCATGATGGTCTCTGATGGAATCATGGATAGAGTCGTGCCATGTAGGGCAATGTCCTACATCAGCTTTGAAAAGTGGAACAATTTACTTAAAGGCGTTGGGTATCCCTTTTCTCGTGGACGCATTTGGACGAAAACTGTGACGGATTCCAAGGGCAAAGTGGACAATATCCACGATAGTCGCTGGTGGTATCATAGATAGGGCCGTACTATTTAGGGCAATGTCCTATATCGGCTTTAGAAAGGGAGATCGATTCGTTAAAAGGCACTAGTATCCCTTTCCCTTGTTGACGCATTTTGAGGAAAACCGTGAGGATATCCAGGCCCAAAGCGGATAGTGTCAACAATGGTACTTGATTGTATTAGAGACAGGGTCGTGCCATGTAGGGCAATGTCCCACATCAGTTTTGGAAAAAGGGAACGATTCGCTTAAAGGCGTTGGGTATCCCTTTCCATGGTGGACGCGTTTTGAGGAAAATCATGAGGGCTTCCATGCCAAAGCGGATAGTATCCACAAAGGTCCCTGATAGAATCAAAGATAGGGCCGTTCTATGTAGGGCAATATCCCACATCGTCTTTGGAAAGGGAGAACGATTCGCTTACAGGCACTGGATATCCCTTTCCTTGTGGACGCGTTCGGAGGAAAATCGTGATGGCTTGCAGGCCCATAGCAGATAGTATCCACAATACTCCCTGATGGTATCAGAGATAGGTCCGTGCAATGTAGGGTAATGTCTCACATCGGCTTTAAAAAGGGGAACGATTTCGTTAAAGGTGTTGGGTATCGCTTTCCTCGTGGATGCGTTTAGAGGAAAACCGTGAGGGCTTCCAGGCCCAAAGTGGACAGTATCCACGATGGTCCCTGATTGTATCAGAGACAGGGTCGTGCCATGTAGGGCAATATTTCACATCGGCTGTGGATAGGGGGAACGATTCACTTAAAGGCGCTGAGCATCCTTTTTCCTAGTGGACGTATTTGGAGGAAAACCGTGTGGTCTCTAGGCGAAAGAGGACAGTATCCACAATGGTCCATGATGGAATCAGAGACAGGGCCGTACCATATATAGCAATATCCCATATCGACATTGGAAAGGGGAAACGATTCGCTTGAAGGCGCTGGATATCCCTTTCCCTGGTGGACGCATTTTGAAAAAAAATCGTGAGAGCTTCCTGACCCAAAGCGGACAGTATCCACAATGGCCCTTGATGGTATCAGAGACAGGGCCGTGCCATGTAGGGCAATGTCACACATCAGCTTTGGAAAGGGGGAACGATTTTCTTAAAGACGCTGGGTATCTCTTTCTTTAGTGGATGCATTTTGAGGAAAACCGTTAGGGCTTTTAGGCCCAAAGCGGACAGTACCCATAATGGTACCTAATAGAATTTGAGACAGGGTCGTGCCATGTAGAGCAATATCTCATATCGGCTTTGGAAAGGAGGAATGATTCGCTTACAGGCACTGGATATCCCTTTTCTCATGGACGCATTTGGAGGAAAATCGTGAGGGCTTTCAAGCCCAAAGAAGACAGTATCCACGATGGTCCCTGATGGTATCAGAGATAGGTCCATGCCATGTATGGCAATGTCCCACATCGGCTTTGAAAAGGAAAACGATTTGCTTAAAGGTGCTGGGTAAATATTTCCTCGTGGATGCGTTTGGAGGAAAACCGTGAGGGCTTCCAGGCCCAAAGTGGATAGTATCCACGATGGTCCCTGATCGTATCAGAGACAGGGTCGTGCCATGTAGGACAATGTCCCACATCGGCCTTGGATAGGGGGAACGATTCGCTTAAAGGCGCTGAATATCCTTTTTCCTAGTGGACGTATTTAGAGGAAAACCGTGAGGTCTCTAAGCCAAAGTGGAAAGTATCCACAATGGTCCCTGATGGAATCAGAGACAGGGCCGTGCGATGTAGAGTAATATCCCATATCGGCTTTGGAAAGGGGGAACGATTCTCTTAAAGTCGTTGAGTATCCCTTTCCCTGGTGGACGCGTTTTAGAAAAAATCGTGAGAGCTTCCTGGCCCAAAACGGATAGTATCCACAATGGCCCCTGATGGTATCAGAGACAGGGCCGTGCTATGTAGGGCAATGTCACACATAGGCTTTGGAAATGGAGAACGATTTGCTTAAAGACGATGGATGCATTTTGAGAAAAACCGTTAGGGCTTCCAGGGCCAAAGTGGATAGTATCCACAGTGGTCCCTGATGGAATCATAGATAGGGTCGTGCCATATAGAGCAATATCTCATATCGACTTTGCAAAGGGGGAATGATTCGCTTAAAGGCGCTGGGTATCCCTTTCCGTGGTGGACGTATTTTAAAAAGAACCGTGAGAGCTTCCTAGCCCAAAGCGGACAGTATCCACAATGGCCCCTGATGGTATCAGAGACAGGGTCGTACCATGTAGAAAAATGTCCCACATTGGCTGTGGATAGGGGGAACGATTTGCTAAAAGGCACTGAGTATTATTTTTCCTAGTTGACGAATTTGGAGGAAAATCGTGAGGTCTCCAGGCCAAAGAGGACAATATCCACAATGGTCCCTGATGGAAACAGAGACAGGGCCGTGCCATGTAGAGAAATATCCCATATCGACTTTAGAAAGGGGGAACGATTCCCTTACAGGCACTGGATATCCCTTTCCTCGTGGACGCGTTTGGAGAAAAATCGTGAGGGCTTTCAGGCCCAAAGAAGACAGTATCCACAACGACCCCTTATGGTATCAGTGACAGGGTCATGTCATGTAGGATAATGTCCCACATCGACTTTGGAAAGGTGGAGTGGTTAGCGTAAAGGCACTGGATATACCATTCCCAGGTGAATGAATTTTGAGAAAAATCGTGAGGCCTTCAAGTCCCAAAGCGGACAGTATCCACAGTGGTCACTCATGGAATCAAAGACAGGGTCGTGCCATGTAGGGCAATGTCCCACATCGGCTATGGAAAGGGGAAATAATTCGCTTAAAGACGCTGGGTATCCCTTTCCTCGTGGACGCGTTTGGAGGAAAACCGTGAGGGCTTCCAAGCTCAAAGCGGACAGTATCCACGATGGTCCCTGATGGTGTCTCAAAAATGGCGGTTCCATGTAGGGCAATATCCCACATTGCCTTCGAAAAGGGGGAACGATTCGCTTACAGGTACTGGATATCCCTTTCCTCGTGGACGCGTTTGGAGAAAAACAATGATGGCTTGCAGGCCCAAAGAAGACAGTATTCACGATGGTCCCTGATGGTATCAGAGATAGGTCCGTACCACGTAGGGCAATGTCCCACATCGGCTTTGAAAAGGGGAATGATTTGCCTAAAGGTGTTGGGTATCGCTTTCCTCGTGGACGCGTTTGGAAGAAAACCGTGAGGGCTTCCAGGCCCATAGTGGACAGTATCCACGATGGTCCCTGATGGTATCAGAGACAGGGCCGTGTTATGTAGGATAATGTCCCACATCGGCTGTGGATAGGGGGGAACGATTCGCTTAAAGGCACTGAGTATCCTTTTTCCTAGTGGACGCATTTGGAGGAAAACTGTGTGGTCTCCTTTCCAAAGCGAACAGTATCCACAATGGTCCCTGATGGAATCAGAGACAGGGTCGTGCCATGTAGCGTAATATCTCATATTGGCTTTGAAAAGGGGGAACGATTCGCTTAAAGGCGCTGGGTATCCGTTTTCCTGATGGGCACATTTTGAGAAAAACCATGAGGGCTTCCAGGCCAAAGCAGACAGTATCCACAATAGTCCGTGATGGTATCAGAGACAAGGCTGTGCCATGTCGGGTAATGTCCCACATCGGCTTTGGAAAGGGAAAATAATTTACTTCAAGGTGCTCAGTATCCCTTTCCTCGTGGACGCGTTTAGCGGAAAACCGTGAGGGCTTTCGGGCCTAAAAAAGACAGTATCCATAACTATCCCTTATGGTATCAGAGACTAGGCCATGCCATGTAGGACAATGTCCCACATCGACTTTAGAAAGGGGGAGCGATTAGCTTAAAGGCGCTGGATATCCCTTTCCCAGGTGAATAAATTTTAAGAAAAACCGTGAGGCCTTTCAGTCCCAAAGTGGACAGTATCCACAGTGGTCCCTCATGGAATCAAAGACAGGGTCGTGCCATATAGGGCAATGTCCCACATCGGCTATGGAAAGGGGGAACGATTCGCTTAAAGGCGCTGGGTATCTCATTCCTCATGGACGCGTTTGGAGGAAAACCGTGAGGGCTTCCAAGCTCAAAGCAGACAGTATCCACGATGGTCTTTGATGGTATCTGAAGCAGGGCCGTGCCATGTAGGATAATATCCCACATCGACTTTTGAAAAGGGAGAATGATTCGCTTAAAGGGGTTGGGTATCCCTTACCTCGTGGACGTATTTGAAGAAAAACAGTGAGGACTTCCAGGTCTAAAGCGGACAGTGTCCATGATGGTCCTTGATAATATCAGAGACAGGGCCGTGCCATACAAGGCAATGTCCTGCTTCGGCTATGGAAAGAGGGAACGATTCGCTAAAAGGCGCTGGGTATCCCGTTCCTCATGGACACGTTTGGAGGAAAACTGTGAGGGCTTCCAAACTCAAAGCGGACAATATCCACGATGGTTCCTGATGGTATCTGAAACAGGGCGGTTCCATGTATGACAATATCCCATATCACCTTTGGAATGGCGGAATGATTTGCTTACAGGCACTGGATATCCCTTTCCTCGTGGATGTGTTTGGAGGAAAACAGTGATGGCTTACATGCCCAAAAGCAGACAGTATCCACGATTATCCCTGATGGTATCAAAGATAGGTCTGTGCCATGTAGGGCAATGTCCCACATCGGCTTTGAAAAGGGAAATGATTTGCCTAAAGTTACTGGGTATCGCTTTCCTCGTGGATGCATTTGGAGGAAAATCGGGAGGTCTTCTAGGCCCAAAGTGGATAGTATCCATGATGGTCCCTGATGGTATCAGAGACAGGGCCGTGCCATGTAGGGCAATGTCCCACATGGGCTGTGGATAGGGGGAACGATTCGCTTAAAGGCGCTGAGTAT
>JAOVVI020016367.1:0-10908 GCA_028571085.2 Nepenthes alata
ATATTGTATCATCTCCTATGACCCTTCATTATTCTTTGGTTGTATCAATGCCCACGGGATCTTCTATTGTTACTGATGTTCGGTTGAGGTGAATGGGTTGTCCTTAACTATTGATTTAATTGTTCGATAGATGCATGATTTCGATGTAATTCTGGGTATGGATTGGTTGTCAAGGAATTATGCAACTATTGATTATTTTCATAAGAGAGTTGACTTTGCAATTCCAGAATATGAAGCCTTTCACATTCAAGGAATTCAGCATGTTGAGATATCTAACTCTGCAAGCTCGTCATCTGTTGAATAGTGGATGTGAAGCTTATTTGGCATATGCCAGTGTGGGGGAGAATCAGGAGCTATCAGTGAAGAAGATTCTAGTGGTATGTGAGTTTGGGGATGTATTCCTGGATAAATTATCTGCTTTGCCGCCACATAGAGTGATCGAGTTCAGAATTATTCTTGTGTCTGGATCGGCACCTATCTCAATGACACCCTATCGTATGGCTCCTGCGCAGTTAAAAGAATTGAAACAATAATTACAGGACCATCTGAATTTGGGTTTTATTAGACCCAGTATTTTTCCATGGGAAGCTCCAGTCCTATTCGTAAAGAAGAAGGATGGGATTTTGAGGTTGTGTATAGACTATCATGAGCCGAATAAGATCATGATCAAGAACAAGTACCAGTTGCCGAGAATTGATGATCTTTTCGATCAATTGCAAGGACCCGTGTGTTCTCTAAGATAGATCTATAGTCAGGGTATCATCAGCATCAGATTAAGTAAGAGGATGTGGCAAAAACAACTTTTGGACAATGTATGGTCATTATGAGTTCCTTATGATGTCGTTCGGATTGACGAATGCCCTTGCAGTGTTTATGGACTTGATGAATTCAGTTTTTCAACCTTATTTGGATAAATTTGCTGTGGTTTTCAATAATGACACCCTAATCTATTTGAAGAGTTGTGTTAAGCATAAGGAGCATTTGAGGATCGTGCTTTAGATCCTTTGAGAGCATAAGTTGTTCGCCAGGCTAAAGAAGTGCAAGTTTTTGCTTGAGGAGGTCATATTCTTCGGCCACATCATTTCTAATGGAGGCATCTCGGTAGACCCAAAAAAGATTGAAGCCGTTATTAGTTGGAGTCGACCGATGATTGTGATGTAGGGCCGTAGCTTTTTGGGTATGGCGGGTTATTATCGCCGCTTTATGGAGAATTTCTCCCCGATTGCCTTACCACTTACCCAATTAATGAAGAAGGAAGTAAAGTTTGAATGGACGGAGGAGTGTGACCGAAGTTTTCAAGAATTGAAGGATAGCTTGACTTCAGCACCAATTTTGACGATTCCCGATGGCTCTTGTGGTTTGGAGGTGTATCGTGGTACTATTAAGGTTGGCATCGGATGTGTTTTGATGCAGAATGGAAAAGTGGTTGCTTATGGGTCTCGGCAGCTGAACGTTCATGAAAAGAACTACCCGACCTATGATTTGTAGTTAGCCGCCGTTGTTTTTGCATTAAAGATTTGGAGGCATTATTTATACGGTGAGAAGTTTTTGGTGTATTCTGATCACAAGTGCCTCAAGTACCTATTTTCGTAGAATGAGCTGAATATGAGACATCGGAGGTGGATTGAGCTTCTTAAGGATTATGATTGTGAGATCCACTATCAACCGAGGAAGGTGAATGTAGTCGCAGATGATTTGAGTCACCAGACTAGCATTGTACCGATGCTACAAATCAAGCAGATGGAGATGTTAGATTGCCTGAAATTTTATAATATCCAGCGTTATATTGAAGGCAATAGGATGTCTTTCTTGCAGGTGCGGCCCGAGATCCTTCAGAGGATTAAGGATGGGCAAGCAAGTGATCCATTTTTTATGGTTGTTGGATACCTTGATCAAGACTCCCGGAGAGATTTTAGTGTCCGTGCTGATGGAGCCTTGAGATTCTGGGAACCTTTGTGTGTATGCCTGATGATAAATATTTAATGGAAGCAATCTTGAAGGAGGCTTATCAAACCAGGTACACCATCCACCCTGAATTTAATAAGATGTACTAGGATTTGAGGAATATGTTCTAGTGGAGGAACATATGAAGAGAGATAGTTACTTTTGTTGGCCAATGCATTATTTGTCAACAGCTGAAGATTGAGAGGAGGAAGCCCTTGGGATTATTGCAGCCTTTGTGCATTCTGAGTTGGAAATGGGAGGACATTTCTATGGACTTTGTTTTAGATTTGCCTAGGACCCCGAAGAATCACGATGCGGTTTGGGTCATTGTAGATCAACTAACAAAATTGGCTCATTTCTTAGCCATTCGGACAATGTATTCTCATGATCACCTGACACAGTTCTATATCAACGAGATTGTTAGATTTCATGGAGTGCCAGTATCTATTATGTCCGATCGTGATCCACGTTTTGTCTCTAAGTTTTGGGAATGTTTACACCTAAAGTTAGTAACGAACTTGAAATTCAGCACGGCGTATCACCCTCGGATAGATGGCCAGTCTGAGCGGATGATCCATATATTGGAGGATATGCTCAGAGCCTTGGTGATGGAGTTAAAAGGGAATTAGGATGATCACCTGGCGTTGGCTAAATTTACGTACAACAATAGTTTCTAGGCAGGTATCGACATGGCACCTTTTGAGGCACTGTATGATAGGAAGTGCCAATCACTGATCCATTGGGAGGAAACAGGAGATATATATTTTTTGGGTCCAGATGTGATTAGGGAAACATCAGAGAGGATTGCTATGATTTTTGAGAAATTCAAGATAGCCTAGAGTCAGCAGAAGAGTTATACTGATCGGAGAAGATCCGAGCTTAGATTTGAGATTGGCAAATTCATTTTTCTTAAAGTATCGCCGGGGAAGGGAATCTCTAGATTTGGTGTTAAAGGGAAGCTAAAGCCACGATTTATAGGACTCTTTGAAATTTTGGAAAGAGTTGGAAAAGTGGCGTACCGGTTAGTGTTGCCACCGAGTTTGCTCGATGTGCATAATGTTTTCCACGTCTCAATGTTGAGGAAGTACGTCCACGATCCGACACACTTCATTGATTACAACCCCTTGGTTATCCAAGAAGATCTATCATATTCGGAGGAGCCAGTTCAGAATTTTGGATCGGAAGGATCAGATTTTGCATTCAAAGATCATCCCTCTCATGAAGGTCTTGTGGAAGAATCACTCCTGCGAGGAGGCAACGTGGGAGAGAGGACGAGAGTCGAGGCAAGTATCCCCATTTATTTTAACGTATGCATATTCGTTCGATTCTAGGATTCGTTAATTTTAACGTCAAAATTTTCTAAGTGGGGGAGAGTTGTGAGGTTCCAGATTTCAAAATATAGTAACTAGGAGGTAATTAAGATAATAGAATTAAAATTAGGCTTATGTGTATGCGGAAAACTAGCTTTGGAAGCAAAAGAAGAGTCGGGAGGACTGACTCCTGAATGGCACCCGAGGCGCGCCTAGGGCACATTTGGCAGAATGCCTGTGCATGAGCCATCGTTAGCTGGTAAGTCCTATGGCCCTAGTTCACAAAGATAATGAGATTTCTGCATGTTTTAAAATCTAAAAGGATCAGAAATAAAATGAGGAAAATAAATGTATTCTGAAAAGATATTTTTTCATGCTACAAATTTCTACATTCATATATTATTCCTATCTCCCTCCCTTTGCTTTATTTTGCATATATTATCTATTATCCTTATTTATATTATGTATTACTGAGTATTTGGTTCATTCTTACTATTTTTCTTTCCTTCATATGAGCATGCACTTATACCTGATGAGGCGGAATGAGGATCAAGAGTTGGGTAGGCATGAAGACTTGGAGGATACTTTGAGGACTTAGTTTTGTGCTTTTATACTTTAAGGAGCTCATTTGTATATCTCTGATGGTTTTGTATATTGATGTATGTGTATGATGGTGATGTACATGTAGCTTTATTTTTGCTGTATTTGACGGATATATATGCTTCAGCAGGTTTGTATGGTTTGTTTGGGTACCTAGTAGCATCTTATCTGAGTCGACGTTGTAACTGGAATTATGACGTTGGTGTTATGTGTTGTTGTGGCTTTTTGGATCCTGTATTGATGATGTTGTGGATGTTTATTTTTACTGTATAGAAATTTTGTATAGGTTTGTACTTGTTTGATGGCCTCTTTTTAGTTAGAACTTTGCCGGATTCCGGTTTGGAAACATTGTGTGTCACACGTGTATTTAAGGGAGAGGTATTTCGAAAGGACATTGGATAATAGAGATCAAAGTTTGAGGTCCGGTAGTTCACACTCAAGGTCCAAGGCTTAAAATAAAAGAAAAGCAATCGAGGTAAAGTCTTCATCGACAAAGCCCAGTATTCAAAGATGGTGTGTGAGTATTGCAATAAGAATCATATTGGCAGGCAATGTTATTGTCAAAGTGGAGCTTGTTACAATTGCGGCCAAGTTAACCACATGGCGAGAAATTGTTCATTTCCTCCAAGGCGTCCAAAGAAGAACACTTCCATAGGAGGGCGTTTGTGGCAATGATGAAGGATACAAGAGTAGACCCATTAACAATTGAAGGTAATGTACAATTTTTTTACTCTATGGCTCATATTTTGATTGATCTTGGGTTTACATACTCTTTCATAACCCCTAAGTTTGTGTATGAATTGCACATGCCTCCACAAATTTTTGAGTCTGTATTGATGATATCTACTCTGATGGATAAATCTTTGTTGGCCGATATTAAGTATCCTCAACATTTTGGGATAATGATTTAAATTATTAGCAGATCTAATTTTGCTTGATATACCCAATTTTGATGTCATTTTGGGGATGGATTGGTTAGCGTGCTATTCCATTAGTGTGGATTGTTATAATAAGTACATCTCGTTCTATATTCCAATATATAAATCTTTCAAATTCCAAGAAAGAGTCAATAAATAGTCAATCGAATTGATTTTGGCTCTGCATGAGAGCCATTCAATGAAAGATAGATGACGAGCTTATTTTGCCTATATGACTACCTAGAAGTCATAATGTGACAATTGAAGAGATTTTGATAGTATGTGAATTCGATGATATCTTTCCAGAGGATTTGCCAGGTTTACCTCCTAATCGGGAGATTGAATTTGCTATTGATATTACGCCAATATTTGCATCAATTTTGAGAACTCCCTATTGGATAGCCCCGTTCGAATTGAAGAAATTGAAACTACAATTGCAAGAATTATTAGAGAAATGATTTATTCAGCCGAGTGTATCGTCGTAGGGTGCTCTAGTGCTCTTTGTAAAGAAAAAGGATGGATCAATGAGGCTATGTATTGACTATTGGGAATTCTATAAGATTACAATTAAGAATAAGTATCCCCTTTTGAGAATAGATAATCTATCGATCAATTATAAGGAGCTCAGATTTTCTATAAGATTGATCACTGTTTAGGATATCATCACTTGAGGATTAAACGTGAGAATTTATCAAAGATGACCATTAAAAAGAGGTATGACTATTATGAATTCTCGGTGATGCCTTCAGGTTAACAAATGCACTGACAGCTTTTATGGATCTCATAAAATTGGATTTTTCAATCTTACTTGGATCAATTTGTGATGATTTTTATTGATAATGTCTTGATATACTTGAAGAGTTTTGACGAGCATATGAGGCATTTGAAGATTGCACTGTAGACTTTGAGAAAAAGGCAATTATCTGTCAAATTGAAGAAATGTGAGTTTTGATTGGAGAAATTATCATTTTTAGGACATATAATTTCCAAAGGAGTTGTTTTTGTGGATCTGGAAATGACTAAAGTTGTGACAAATTGGGATCAACTGACCAATGTTATCAAAACAAGGAGTCTCTTGCGTTTAGCAGGTTGTTATAGACGTTTTGTTGAGAATTTCTCGAGGATTGCGGTACCATTGATGCGTTTGACTCAAAAGCGAACGATCTTTCTTTCGAATGAAGATTATGAGAGGAGTCTTTAAAAGTTAAAGAATAGATTAACCTCTGCGCCGGTATTATCGATTCTATTTGGATTAGGAAGTTTTGTGTTATACTGTGATGCTTTTAAGAATGGTTTGGGTTGTGTTTTGATGTAATGTGGCTGGGTGATTGCTTATGAGTCAATGTAGTTGAAGGCTCACTAACAAAATTACCGCACTCATGATTTAGAATTGGCGGTTGTAATTTTTGTACTAAAGATTTGGAGACATAATCTATATGGGGAGAAGTTTGTGATGTATTCCGATCACAAGAGTTTGAAATATTTATTCTTGCAGAAAGAATTAAATATGCGGGAATGTAGACAGATGCATTGTTGAAGGATTATAATTGAGAAATCCAATATCAGTCAAGGAATGTCAATGTCGTTGCCGATATTTTGAGTAAAAAATCTTCGAGTATGGTGGCCAATTTGATGATCAAGTAATGGGAGATGTTGGATGGAATGAAAGGTTACAATATTCATTTGCATTCCTAAGGGTCGAGAATGATTTTGTTATACTTTCAATTGTAACCCGTGTCATGGGGACCCAAATAAATTATCCGTACTTGATGGAGATTGTTGGAGATTTGGACAATGAATCACCAGTAGATTTCAATATTCGGGTGGATGGAATTATTTGATTTAAAG
This sequence comes from Nepenthes alata, assembly GCA_028571085.2. Lineage (NCBI taxonomy): Eukaryota > Viridiplantae > Streptophyta > Magnoliopsida > Caryophyllales > Nepenthaceae > Nepenthes > Nepenthes alata. The sequence continues at coordinate 6,620 of JAOVVI020016367.1, forward strand.
ATAAGATTTGTGTGCCAAATGTTGATGGGTAAAAGAAAGAGATTTTGCATAAGGCTCATAGGACAAAGTATACCATTCATCCTGGAGTGAACAAAATGTATCAAGATATGAAGAGACTTTTATGGTGGCAAAATATGAATCAAACAATTGTGACACATATGACAAGATATATTGTGTGCCGACAAGTTAAGGCTGGGCATGAGATGCCTCTAGGATTTTTTGCACCCTCTGCTAATTTTTAGTTGAAAAAGGGAGCATATCACGATGAATTTTGTCTTGGGTTTTCCTAGGATAGTGGGGAATTTGGATGCCATTTGGGTGATTTTAGATAAGTTAACAAAATCCGCTCACTTTTTACATGTGAGGATGACATTCGAAAGAGATTGCTTGACATTTTTATATATTAATGAGATTGTAAGATTGTATGGTATTCTTGCTTCAATAATTTCTAATTGAGATCTGAGATTTGTGTCAAGATTTTTGGAAAGTTTGCATAAAGAGTTAGGTACTAAATTAAAATTCAATACAATGTTTCATCCTCAAATAGATAGTCAATTAGAGAGAACTATTCAAAATTTAAAGAATATGTTGAGGGCATCTATTTTGGATATGAAGAAAAATTATGATAATTATTTGCTATTAGTTGAATATATGTATAACAACATTTATCTATCAAATATAAGGACAGCCCCTTTGGAGGCTTTATATGGATGAAGATGTAGGACTGCTATTATTTTGGAAGAAATTGGTGATCGTAGACTTTTTGGCCACGATATCATTAAGGACATATCCGACAAGATTAAGATTATTCGTGATCGTCTGATGGTCGCTCAAAGTTGCCAAAAGAGTTTTGCCGATTGATGGAGATCGGATATGAGATTTGAAGTGGACACCATGCGTTTCCAAAGATACCTCCTAGGAAGGGAATCTTGAGGTTTAGAGTGAAAGGAAAATTGAAGTCGAGATTCATATGACCATTTGAGATTTTGCAACGGGTTGGAGAGATGGCCTATCGATTGGCTTTGCCCCTAATTTAGCAGATGCCATGATGTTTTCCTCCTCTTTATTTTGAGGAAATATGTGTTTAATCCTTCGCATGTTATTGAGTATGAACTGTTGTATACTGTCGAGAATTTGACATATGTTGACATTCCAGTGCAGATTTTACAAAGAAGAGATCAAATGTTGCATACTAGGCTGATTCCTTTTGTTAAGATGCTTTGCAGGAACCACTCATTGAGAAAGTGACTTGGGAATGTGAGAAAGAAATTTGGAAAAAATATCCCGACCTATTTGAGTATTAAGGTACATAAATTTTGAGGACGAAACTTTTGAAAAAAAGGGAGAGTTGTAATGCCTAGTACCCCGACTAATTAATTTTATATTATGAGTTTATTTTTGGTTTATTTTGGATATATTAAAAATAAATGTGTAATATGAATTTGAAGAAAAATTGGATCAAAGAGACCAACTCAACGCTTGAGGCATGCCCAATGGGCGCTCATACGCTTTTAGAAAAGGAGCACTTGAAGTGACGCTCAAGCATGGGTTGGCAGATTGCTCATGCTCGAGAAGCACCAAAGGTATCACTCGTGTACGGTTGAGGTTAGGTGTGGTGCTTGACCCACTCATCGGTCCATTTATATGATCTAACATGCTCTATTTTCGGTTACTTCGTACGGGAAGGAGGATAACTGTGACAGAACGGATTTTTTTTCTCCTAATAAGCTTCCGTCAAGACAGAAACATGATTTTAGAACAAAAATATATGGTATGACTTCTGCATAAATTTTGACAGAGTCTCCTTTACAACTGGATAGAAATCCAAAAGTATAATCTGCATAACCAACCATTACAAGCACACAACTATCAATTATACCACAATTCTTCCTACAATACACATACACATGATCACATGTGCCATCCCTGCCATTAATCTATAAAACCATCAACTACACTAGCAGTTTATAAACGAGATGCAATCTAGTACCTGTACAGTATATCTAGAAGTATAGAGCAAAAGCAAAACTATTAACCTGCAGAAGCATAGTTTTCCTTTTTGCCATCACATACATGACATGTATTTCTATATAAAATCTACATGTGCATGAATATCCATAGAAACAGAATCCATATATAAAATCACATGTGCAGTCAAGTCTTTACATCCAACTGGTTCTCCCAAAATGCTTTGGGTCCTCAAAAGTCTTCAGGAATTGCTTTTATCCACTCTTTCTTGTCGGGCACTAGTTCTACAGTCTCATCTGGACGGAGAAAAATAATAAAATAGTGAGCCGGGGCCCAACAAGGTACATGCAGATATATAGTAAAATAGTTATGCAGAACATTCGTGAAACTATACAGAAACAGAATGATTAAACAGAATATAACCTAGAAAAAAGAAAAGAGCATAATTTGACGATATTAAACTCAGAAATCAGTAATCAGTAATCAATATAATTTAGAAAGCAGGGTCAGAAAATTTCTCTTTTTATCAGTACAGAACAGAAATTAGTACGGAACAGTAATCAGTACAGAATAATAATCAGTACGAAACAGTGGTGCAGAACTGTGTAGTAACGGACCCTGTCAGTATACCCTACTAGCTGAGGGGGTGAATGATCGATGATAGATTGTGTACATCTCTTCACAATCAAAGGCTATAAACAGTGACAGAAAATCTCATCCCAAGGGATCAGTATAGGTGTGCCTCTTGAAGGTAGGCCAGAAACAGAAACTTTTTTCCTGATTGTAACGCCTCGAGGAAGGGTGGACCACATATAACTCCATTGACAGAGTTATCCTCAATCACCACCGTAAAGTTCTAAGGCATGTTGGAGAACCTAACCTGACTGTAATCAATCCTCGGTCCTAAATGATAGTAAGTACATCATAACGGTAAGTATAGTATCAGAAATAGTTTTTTCTTATTTCTTAACTGAAAACCCTTTTCAGTTTTAGAAGTTAGTCAGAATTTCACAATAACTCTTCAGTTTGGTTTAGAACATACAGTAACAGTTTATAATCCTTCAGTCTCGCTTCAAATTATACAGTATTAGCTTAAAACCCTTCAGTTAACTTCAGAATATTCAGAAACAGTTCATAACCTTTCAAATTTATTTTAGAATATACAGAGACGGTTAAAAACCCTTCAGAATTGATTCAGAATATACAGTAACGGTCTAAAAACTCTTCAGTTTTGCTTCAAAAATCCATAGTGATTTATCAGTATAAGTCCGTATAAAATTTTCTGAAACTAATTGCATCAAGAGCTTTATTTCAGTACAGATTAACTTTTATACAATAGAAATTATGGGTAAAAATCATTAAAACCCATCATTTTCGTACCTAGGGTTTGGCTGAAATTATCGAACGATAAACGGACACTTAACATGTGCATTTTCACGAAATCGATGTCAGATATTGCAATATATACATGTAAACATGAAATATATCCGATTAGTTTACAGAAATAGGCTTTATTTATGCAGAACATGGAGAAACATGCTTTTAGAGCATAAATACAGTTGCAGGGATATTAAAACACTGTAAAGATATGAATTAGCATCCGAAGTACACTTGCCTGAACCCGATCTACCGTTGTTTTTACACGGATAGGATCGGAACTAGTGATATCTCCCCTTTTTTTGTCTTCGTGCTTACTGTCGTTCCTCAGCTTCCTCTCTATCCGGAAGGAACAGATTAACTTGAAGAGCTTTCGAATACAAATTCCTTCGAAATTGGGCATGGAGAAACTTTCAAATTGAACAATTGAATTTACACAAATACATATCACTTAATTGGCATTTAAACATGGAAACATTGCACAAAATATCGTCCGAAATTCTCGGGTGTACTGTACCCGTGAACAGTACGCAGAATAGTGCACATATACACAAATCAATTAATTCTCAAAATTTCGGACATCCAACAAGTAATTTATCGAACCCAAGGCATGGGTAACTATAATCCTAAGTCAATTTATACATTTAACTCCAAATAGAAGCTCAAACGGCGTCCAGGCGCGGGCCAAGGGCTTCACGAACGAATTTCTACCAAATTCCACAATTTCGGTTACCCAATCGGTAAATCAACTTACCCAAGTCATGTATAATCATAATCTAGTCCCAAATAAATCAAAAGCCCCAAAATTCGAAGCTCGAAACCACCCAGGCGTAAGGTTAGGATTTCACGAATCGAATTTCACATAATTCCACCAAATCGGATACCCAACCGATGAATTAATTTATGGGGGATATGGGTAATCATATTCTAGTCCTAATTCATGC
>JAOVVI020016368.1:0-10908 GCA_028571085.2 Nepenthes alata
TCCGCGTCCATTTGTCTCCACAAGTCCGCGGACACAAATCTCACCAGAAAGTGACCCCAACAATTTCGAACATATTTTTTCATAATTTTTTTTTTCTTATTCAAAAAAGAAATTTCATACAAAATTATTCGTATCCGGTCTCTTTATTTTGTAATTTTTATTTGTCTCCTACCAATTATCGTTGTAGTTTCTATCCGTTCATCCAAGCCGGAGACGAAGCCCCAAAACTTTTACACCATTAATTCATAAACTCACGCAGAAATGATCGTCCCCACCGCCCCCACCCCTCATCAACACCTGAAAAAAAAAAGGTCTCCAGCCACGTGCTCAATCAGGTATTCCACAATTTTCTTTCCTTTTTCTCCGGTTTATTTTCGATGACTTGGCAGAACAAGAAGAAGAGTATGAAGTGTAAGTGCAGTATAAATGTACAGAATCTCTGGGCGCTGAAACGCGAGGAGGAATCCGGCAAGTTGGTGGGGGCGATGCAGAATCAGATCCACCGAAAGCCCTGTTATTAATAATTTTTCGTGGGTATATTCTTGGAGATTGATCGTGAGTAGAAACTGACAACCATTCAAGAATCTCTACTTATTATTATTATTTTTTTTTATTTTGCTGTATTAAACGAATGAACATGATGCTGCATAGAACTGGCACGAAGCGCACTGAATCACCCACCTACAAGGAAGACTGAAGACTGTGTTTGTGTTCCATGGTCATAATCAATTAGGTTTACTAAAATAAAATGTCATTCATAAAGTCTGTCAGCCAACTTGCTCATGGAATGGTTAATATCGCAGTAGTGGCCGTACTAATCGAATGAACTCTTTTGCTTTTTTTTTAAAGGGTTTTAATATATAATTTCTATGGGAATAATAAGATAAAAATAAAATAAACATAATTAAATATTTTATTATTATTTTTTTATAATATGAGTAAGTACTTTATTTAAAAATATTTATTGTTACAGTGACCATCATGGTGGCCGGGTGGGTTGGCTATATCCGACGCGGCTGGCTACTTTTTGCCCACGTTGGCCACTGTTTGGTAAGAATATTTATTTAGTTGTTATTCCCTTTGAAAATTAAGGCATGCTCTAGTGCAAGGGAGGAGGTGTACACTCAACTCATCTGTCCCTATAAATAGTCCAAGTTTAGAGATCAAAGTCCCAAACCCAAAGCTTCATCAAATTTCTACCCTTCTCCCTTCAGCTTCCATCATCTGGATATTGTCTTATGGGTCTTCTGGCATGAGATAAACTTCACTGTTGCCAAGAGACCTCACCCTCTTCAAACTAAAAAGAAAAGAAGCTGCAAATCAAGAGACAATAACCAGAGATGGATAAGGTAACGAGGGTGGCATCAGAAAACGGCATAGTGATCTTCAGCAAGAGCTCCTGTTGCTTATGCTACACTGTCAGCTTTCTATTCAAAGAACTCGGGTTTAATCCTCTGGTCTACGACATCGACTGCGACCCCGAAGGAAGGGAAATGGAGAAGGCAATCATGAGGCTGGGGTGCAACGTGCCTGTTCCTGCGGTGTTCATTGGTGGGAAGCTGTTGGGATCGACCAATGAGATCATGTCGCTCCACCTAAGTGGAGCTTTGATTCCAATGCTTAAGCCATATCAGGCTTTGAACTAAGACAATTTGCTGTTGTTTGAGATCACCGCAGAAAGAATAAACATGGAACAATGCTAATAGTTTTAAGTCTCTTAGGTGTGGGATCTGTCGATCTCAATTATCAATGTTTACAAGTCTATGTAGTTTAGGATTTAGTTAAGCAATATGTAGTATTTTCTTTATGTTTATGAAATAAGCCTTGTTATTAAGTATATGTATCAATGAGTATTCTCCGCTTTTGGCAATGTATTGACTTGGTTTTCTTTGATCAAATCTTTTATATTACACCTTCTTTGATTACTTAATAGCCATGTAAACAATGGCTTAATATGAGAAATAATATTGTTGGAGCAGACATTCTATACCAGTTCGGTAAAAACAGACATATGGCAAATAATTCAGGGTAAATACCCTCCAAACATATGCTACGTTGTAAAAATAACATCTTATAGGCTCAACTAGTATCTAAATAGAACATCACATGGCTAAGGCAGATAACATGTTTAGGGAAGAGTTCTACTGCATAACTTATTAGTGGCTCCTTTTGTCGATTCATCAATGATGGCGCCACCATTACATATGCTTGTTGGCTTATGGATCACTCCTATATACGTTTATACCCACTTGACGTGCCGATTGGTGATGCGAATGAGAAGTTTTTCGTGAGCATGACCAAGGCCTGAAGTGTCGGATCCAAAAGCAATGCACTTGAGGCATGCTAGAGGCATCAAATGCCATGAGCGTGTGCTTAAGGCATGCCTAGGGAGCGCCTGAGGCACCAATTTCAGAAGAGTCACACTCAAGGTGGCATTTATCGAGGCATTTGTGCTCGAGCACGGCTCATAGTATAAAAATGCATCGATACATTTTTAGAGTAAATCACTTACAATTTTCAGACCTAGAGAGCGCTGACTATGAGAGAAAAAGAAGAGAGAGAGAAAGGGGAGAAAAGAAAGATTTGAGTATTCGATTGAATTTTCAATCGAGTTCTAATATTTGCAAATACTGAGTACATTATTTTTAGAGTTGAAAAGAATATTTTATCGGTTATTTTTTTACTCTTTCATCTTATACTTATTATTATTTAGTCTTTTTGATATAAGGTATTGAGTCCTTATGTTAGGGTTTGTGTAATCGAAATATTATATAATGAAGATATTTTCGAATGAATCGTCCCATGGTTTTTCTTCCTTATTTCAAATGGAGTTTTTCACGTAAAAGTTATATCTTACCTCATTATTTGTGATTGTCATTTGTTCGTGGTATGCTATCAAATATTTTCTCATGATTTAAATAAGTAGATCGTATCTCAACATGTGGTATCAGAGATATGGTTATTTATGTCGTGTATTGAGACTTATTTGAATCAATAGAGGTCAAAAATTAGATGGTTTATCTGAATGGCACAAATTACGATAGCTAAAGGAGTAGGGTAAAAGATTTATTGTTTGTGAAAATTATGCATCTTTCGGAGTTTGCCACGCAAAAGTCCAAGTCAAAATTCAAGGAATGGACTTTTGAACATGAACAAGTTTGTGACTATGTTAAACAATTTGTGGATGGAAACATGTATAATCACATTCGTAATGAGATGAATGTAAAGACATTGAAAAAGAAGTTAGAGATATTCTATATTTTTAAAATTGGTAACAACAAATTATACGACTTGATGAAATTGATGAAAGCGAGGTAAAAGGAGGCACATCTATTACTGATCACTTGAATAACTTTTAAGGACGTGTGGGTCAGTTGAGTGATATCGGCATCAAGTTTGATGATGAGCTATTGGGCTTGTGGCTATTGATTACCGTACCAGACTTTTGGGAGATTATACAAATCATTATCACCAATAAAGCTTTGAATGGCATGGTGAATTTGGAAATAATAAATGGAGTGATGTTAAATAAAGAGATGAGATATCAATCAAAAGGTTCTTCTTCACACTCCAAAGTGCTAGTCTTATTGTTACAATGAAAGAATAAAGTATGTGGCCCTAAATCTAGTGAGAAGAATCGAAGTAAATCCCTGTCAATGTATCAAAATCTCGAGTGTCACCACTGCAAGAAGAAGGAATATATCAAGAAATATTGTTACTGGAAAAAATGTGAGAATATAGATGACAATGAGAAGAAAGCCGACAAAGCCTAAGATAAGAGAGAGCTTTAATTGTTACCAAGTGTGACCTTTGGTTGGTATATAAAGAGGATAAGGTGATCAATCTAGCGGATCACAAAGCCAATTGGGTGGTGGATAGCACTGAATCACTCCACGTCATGTCATGGAAGAAAATTTTCACATTTTATATTCCCCGTGATTTTAGATTGTTAAAGATCGATAATGAAGGTACATCTTGAATTGTCGGCTGTGGTGACGTGTGCCTTATCACCAACAATGGAACCAAGTTTCTATTCAAGAATGTATGACATATCCCAGATATTTGAGTAAATCTGATTTCAATAGGGAAGCTCAATGATGAAGGATTTTACAACACTTTGTGAAGGGGCATAAAAGTTAATTAGAGGATCTCTAGTAGTAGTCAGAGAAAGAAATTTTTCAATTTGTATGCATTGCAAGCCTCTATTTTAGCTGGAGATGTGCATGTTGTGAGAAGTGAGGAATCTTCAAATTTATGGCACTGATAGTTAAGCCACATGAGTGAGAAAGTGCCAAATTGCTTAGCCAAGAATGACTTCCTTCAGGGTGTAAAGAAAGCAAAGCTAAAGACTTGTTCTCAGTGTATTGCAGGGACGTAATGACTAGTTTCGCTCCATAGAAACTCGTCTACAAAGAAATTTGGTCTTCTTGAGTTGGTCTATACCAACATATGTGGGCCTCTCAAAGTGAAGATATTTAAAGGAGCACTGTACTTCATTAGATTTATTGATAATTATCCAAAAACGTTGTGGGTGTATCAGTTGAAGTCGAAGGATGAAACCCTTAATATCTTCTAATATTTTCATGCCTTAGTTGTGAGGCAAACGGGAAAGAACTTGAAGTACATCCGAAGTAATAAAAGTAGAGAGTACATCAGAGCATTTGATACGTATTATCGGTCTCACAAAATTTGATACCAAAAAACTTTTCTGAAAATGCCACAATTAAATGGTGTGACTGAATAGATGAATAGGATATTGATAGACAGAGTTCACTATTGAAAGGCAAAGCTCCCAATTTATTTAATGGTAAAGTCTTGAATGTTGTAACTCATATTATCAACCTATTATTGAGCGGTCCACTGAATGGGAAAGTTTTTAAAAATGTGTGGTTCAGAAAGAAAATATCATACAACCACTTACATGTGCTTGGGTGTAAGGTTTTTGTTCACATCCCTAAGGACAAGAGTTCCAAGTTGGAATCCAAGATAAAACAATGCATTTTTTCTTAACTACGGGGAAGATGATTTTTGATATCGGGTCTACGATCCGATAGAGAACAAACTTGTTCGATCAAGGGATGTGGTGTTAATTGAGGATGAGATAATTAAAGATCTCAACAAAGTGGCAAAGGTAATTTCTAACAATAATAGCAATTTGGTTTGTGATATAAATCTTGAGTCATTGATATCGATTTTATTTGTAATGAAGATGGTGATCAAGGCAATCCCAAAGGGAAAGAAAACCATGGGACTCCTAGTCTTGATGATGAGGATGATATTGTTCCTCATGATGTTGTTGAGCTTGTCAACATCATTCTACTATGATGATGAATGAGAGATTGAAGAATGAGGTCATGGAGGGGAGCCGATAGACCATTCGTCTATCGGTTAATGAGTATGTACTACTTATCGATGGATGGGAGCCCAAAAGCTTTGATGAGGTTATGGAGGATGAGCACAAAGTGGAGTGGATGGAAGCCATTCAAGACAAAATGAAATATATGCAGGAAAATCACACGTTCGAGTTAATAAAATTGCTAATGGGTAAGTCCGTGTTGAAAAACAAGTGGGTCTTCCACTTGAAGGCTAATGAAAATAGTTCACAACTAAGATATAATGTGATGTTGGTTGTAAAAGGTTTTAATCAGTGGAAGAGCGTTAATTTTGATGAGATTATTGTCCCAATTATGAAGATATCTTCAATACGGTTGGTACTCATATTGACCATGGTTCTTAACTTGGAAGTGGAATAATTAGATGTGGAGACATTATTCCTTCATGGTGACCTTGTGGAGGGATTCTACTTGGAGTAGCTAGAGGGATTTCATGTTGAGTAGAAGGAATATATGATGTGTCACCTGAAGAAAAGTATATATAGGATGAAGTAAGCTCCGAGACAGTAGTATAAGAAGTTTGAGTCCATTATAATGGACCAAGGCTATCAAAAAATTACTTCGAACCCTTATATCAACATTCATGGATTTTTTAAAGATGATTTAGTTATCCTGTAACTCTATCTAAATGATATACTTATTGTTCGGCAAAATACCTCTCTGATTAATGAATTGAAGTAATAACTCAGGAAATTCTTTACCATGAAGAATTTGAAGCTGGCAAAGCAAATTTTGGTTATACGAATATTTCGTGACTGCAAGATAAGAAAACTGTGGATGTCCTAGGAGAGTAATGTTGAGAAGGTACTTCAATATTTTAATATCGAGAAATCTAAACGGGTGAGCACTTTATTGGCCAATCAATTTAAACTAAGCAACCAGCAATACCCTTCCACAGATGATAAAAAGGTAAACATGAGAGGCATGCCCTACTCTTTGACCATAAAGAGTTTGATGTATACTATAGTGTGTATGAGACTAGATATTACTCACACTGTTGGTACGGTCAGCATTTTCTATTAAATCTCAGTAAAGATTATTGGTTTGTGGTAAAATTTATATTGAGGTATCTTCCAGGAACTTCGAAGTTATACTTGTATTTTGAAAGCGAAAAGCCACTTCTAGTTGGATATACCAATGCAGACATGGCTGGCGATGTCGACCCTCAAAAGTCTACCTCGTGATATTAGTCATGTTTGCATGAGAAGCTATTTCTTGGCAATCAAAGTTGTAGAAGTTATTACTCTTTTGACTATTGAAGTGGAATTCATTGATGTGACGGAAGCAAATAAGGAGATACTTGGATGAAGAAATTCATCCAAGAACTTAGCTTCAAGTAAGAACGGTATATGCTACTTTGTGATAATTAAAGTGTAATCCACCATTGTAAAAACTCGTCATTTTATTTCAAATCAAAACACATTGATGTGAGATATCATTTGGTGCAAAATATTGTTGACTCAAAATTGTTGACACTTCACAAGATTAGCAGCGAGAAGAATGGTTCGGACATGATGACCAAAGTGTTGCAGAGAAGAAAGCTTAAAACTTGCCAAATCATTGTCGAGATAATGATGAAGATTGCCCCCTACGATCGTGAGAGGAAGTTTGTTGGGTTATGGGTCACTCCATGGACCCATACCCATTTGAATGCCAATCGGTGATACCATCAAAGAATTTTTTGCCGGCATGACCAAGGCCCGAAGTGTTGGATCCAATCACAGCACACCCGAGGTGCATCGGAGGGGCACCCGGGTGCCAAATGCCATGAGTGACACTTGAGGTGCACATGAGGCGCTAGTTTCAGAAGGAGCACGCCTTGACGGGCATTTGACGCGCCGTTTATCAAAGCACCTGTGCTCGAGGCACATGTGACGGGCGTTTGAGCGCAACTCATAATATAAAAAAGCGCTAATGCATTTTTAGGATAAACCACTTATAATTTTCAAATCTCGAGAACACCGACTGCGAGAAAAATAGAAAAGAAAGGAAGAGAAAAGGATGAAAAGGAAATTTTAAATTTTAAGTTGAATCTCGAATCGAGTTTTATTCTCCACCAAACCTAGGTATGCTATTCTTGAAATTAAAAAGAACGTCTTATCGGTTATTTTTTACTCTTTTATCTTTGTACTCATTAATGTTCGATTTGATTGATACAATGCATTGAGTCCTTATATTATTAGGGTTTGTATAGCGAAAATATTTTATAGTTGTGATACTTTTGGAAGAATCGTCCCGTGATTTTCTTTCTCATTTTAAAAAAAATTTTTCCCGTAAAAATTATCTTATTTCATTATTTGTGATTATTATTTATTCATAGTGTGTTGTCGAATATTTTCTCACAGTTTAAATAAGTAGATCATATCCCAACAATGATCACATTTTTATTAAGGGCAATATTAGGAGTAGATGTTCTACATTAATTGTGTAAATAAATAACATATATTATTATAAATAAGGGCAGATACCCCAACTCCTGACAAAGCCACCTTCAAGCAGTGTGGACTTGAATGGCCATAAGTAGGATACCACACCCAAAACGGACAATATATCATATCAGGCACGGGCACAACCATTTTCGGTGTCAACTTACTAATGGCTCCGTTAGTTGGATTTAAAATTGATGTATTTATAATAATAGATGTTCTCTACTTTCTGATTTTTTATTAAAAAAAAAAGAAGCATTAATTTTGGTCTATTCAGTCTCAAAGTAATCTAATATCGATTGGGAGACTTCCATACTATTCCATCAATTTCGACTTGAAATTAAAACATAAAATATCTAAGATAATTAAAATAATTACCAACAAAAATATAAATGCCAATTCCACTTCCTCCTCTATTGTTGCTGTTGAAAGGTTGTTCCTTCGAGAAAATATCACAGCTGAATATATGAACCAATTTGCCATGAAAGTGGGGATTTTTATGGGAGGAAATAGAATATAACAAAGCATTATAGTAACCATTGCACATGATTTTTGGAGCAAGAAATCTCATAACATAGTCTATTTTATAAAGTTGGCTAATCTATTGGGTTACTTTTTGTTTAGACTTGCATAAAGGGGTGAAATATAGCATATCATGCAAGATTTTATGTGTAGAAAAAGGCTAAAATATAGGGATAACATTTCACATAGTACAGGAGCAAGATCCTTTATTGATTTGCACCATTCCACCTGCATGGTAGCCATTTACCGTGTTGTCGTATCAGATATGAGAATCATATTCATATCAATATCTCGAACTCTCTGATGGGTCGTTGAGTTTTTTTCTCATTTTTATCCTGCAACTAAATTAAAAGAAGATTAGATCTGAGAAATACATGCATTGCGCTCTTCTATGGCGTGAACCTGAATAATAATTCAACCATAATAAAACAAGATTCACACACAAAATAAGTATAATTTTTACATGAAAAACGTCTACAACATAAGAAAAAGAATATCAAATTTCTTAGCCCATAAAGAGATTTCACAACCAGAGATAAGTATGCATGAAAGATCGTGAAGAAAATTAATCTTGAAAACCATACTGGTGACTGAAAAAATTGTGAGTTTATTCATTATGAATGAATAACGAGAATTTGACATGATATTTTTAAAAAATTATGCGTTTAATAGCTTGAATGAGGTGCCTTGGGGAAGGTCGATTATAGTTAATTGTAAAATTTATGGGTAAATTTGAATTGAAAAGCATAAATTTTAAAACTTAGGACAATAAATAAATTGGGATTCTGGAAGATATTGTAGTTTGACTGAGTGGAAAGATAACGCTGTCTTCGACTTTTTACATCGCTTGAGACTTAGAGGCCAAGAAGAAGAACAACAGCCTCAAACTTTTGTGCTACGTGGTGCATCTTATGCATCACCTTTTTTCTTAGAATCTTATTTTTTAAAAAAATATATGTTAATTTTACAATTAAAAATATAAATATTTAACATGCCCAATTCATTCATAATTGTTTATAAAGTATCAATCGTACGACATTAAATTAAAAATTATTAATCAAACAAAATTACTTAGGAAGTTAGATCAATATATTTACCTATAATGAATTAGTTTATCAAAAATGTTAATAATTTAGTTTATAATACTGAAACAAGCTTAACTCATTAAAAATGTTATCTTTAATTATAATTTATCAGATAAAATAATAATCGTATTGTTTATTTTATATTACACCTGTTATGTTTGATACTTAACTCGTAAATATGAGATGTTAATGAATCCAGTTTAAGCTTAATTTAATACTTATCAAAATTTAATAATAATTTTCTAGCACTTAATAATATAATTCATATAAATCAAATAATTTAGATAAATAATGAAATAACTCAAATAAAAAAAATAATTTTAAAATATCAATAAAATTGATGGAAATTTTAAATCTTACAGATACTTATGCTTGTAAACTTCGAATAAAATTTTCACGAGTACAAAAACTTTAATATGATAATGTATAAATAGGATAAAAATTTTATAGTCATTAAAAAAATTTTAAAAAATATAATTTTTTTATATTCTTTATTTTTTTTTGTGAAATTCAGCCAGAAATTCAAAAGGTAAAAGGGCAGATAGGTAAATTTGAATATATTTTTTGCTTTTTTTTCTTATTTTTTTGTAAATAATTTAAAGACAGCCTCGACAATTAAAAATTATAAAAAATTCATATTTTATGATCAATGAAAATTTTTTTAAAAAACTTTTTTTGTAACTGTTGAGTTTATTTTTATTTTAGTGTAATATTTAAAAAATAATTTTTTTACTTTTTTTTTAAATATATATATTCGATTAAAAACATTCGTAATTTTGCTTAAATAAAGCTCTTAACTTTATTGCAATGATATGCGACAGGTGCATCTGCTTTTTCCTTAGAATCTTTGAAAAAGGAAAGGGGACAGGATCCGGTCAACGCTCGGTCAATTGATTTGGATCGATCAGTTGATTTTGATTTTTTTTTTAGTATAATTATCTAAACTTTTATATTAAAAAAAAAATTAAAAAATATATAATATTCTAAAAATTATAAATTTTAAATTAAATATTACCTAAACGTTTATTTTAATAAAAAAATATTTATATAAAAAATATTAATTATATAAAAATATATAATTTATTTAAATATAATATTTATTTAAAAAAAATATATATATATATATTAAAAAAATTTATACTTAAAACAAGGCTGGCCAAACCAATAAACTTTTACAGGTGATTATATCCGACTTAAAAAATTAATCAGACCTAATTTTATGATCGTATTTGTCCATAATATTTTTATATTTTAATTAAATTTTATAAAATTTAAAATTAATTAGATTAAATTGATATAATTTTTATCTGAACTGGTATTATTCCATTCCCTTTTCCACGTTTCTTGTAGGGTTTATTTTTCAAGGCTCCATTTAAACCGACGGAAAAGGTTTCCTTAGAACATCATTTTCTCTTTTCTAGTAAATGCGTTGGGCGGCAGATTTTTCGACCAAAAAGTGGAGAAGTTAAATGATTGTATTTC
>JAOVVI020016369.1:0-10907 GCA_028571085.2 Nepenthes alata
TGAAATTGCATAGTACTCTTCCATTATATGTCCTTAAGTTTGGATTGAGACAATTGAAGCTGTGGACCAAAAAGAAAATACTAATTGTCTTACGTATTTTAGTAATGTAAAAAATAAAAATAAAAATAAAAATAAAAATTGGGGTGCTTACTTTCAATTTGGGATGTCAAATTTACTCCATCTTCATCTTCTTTTATTCCCTTTTAAGACCCATATATCTTAAAGGGTGTAAAGTGGATGACAAGACGGAGAAAGAGAACAAGATGAAACCCGTGGGTGACCCCCACATTCATTAATGTTTATGAAGAGAATGAACGTATTCCTCCTAAACTAAACCAATTTGTTCATGTCTACCGTTTTATTATAGCCAAAGCCCAGAAATATTATGTTATACTCAAACTGTCACTTGAGCCCCTTTGCAATTTAGGATATAGGATAGTATTGGGAAAGACAAGTAAATAATACCCCATCCTTCATGTGAAAATTGGAGAAGAAAGGAGGTTTAGTTCTCAAATTTCATAAATGGGCAACATGTTTACATTAATCACACATGACAATGCGAATGAAATCTGTCCTTATTTTTATTGTTCTGAAATAGTATTCTTATAATGCAATCTTAGTTCAAAATTGCAGTGGATTTAAGGCATTGTATGTAGCAAATTGTCTTAAATCTATGTTCTGGTTTAGTTCAATGTTCTTAAGCTACTAAGAAACTACAAGGAAATGCAATCACTAATCACTAAATGCCTGAATTTTCCTCTGCAAATTCGTATGTTTTGCCACAGAATCAGATCTTCTAGCACTTTTAGCCCATGATTGTTCCTTCTTTCCAGTTCAACCTGGAACTGAAGCATGTGATCTTTAGTTTCGTCTACCATGTACTTGAAAATCAGTATTAAATACAGCAAGTGATCCCTTTTACATTAATAGCAGCAGGTATTATAGTTGGCCAATTTTAGTATCCATGCAAACAGCCACCATGAATAATTTAATACCTTTTCCTCCTTTTTACCATGTGTATATATGCATGTATGCTCTTCTTTTTCATCAAAGAGGAGCAGTATAACGAAGGAAAATCTCATATGGAAGCACCTTTCATTGTCATCTTTCTCTTCTTCTCCTTTGTGATTCAATTCATTTCTCAATCCCTTTCAGAACAGGTAAAACATAGCTCACTGGTGATTGGCCTAAGACGATCACCCGCACCAAGGATCTCCCCTTTCATGGCAAAGAAGCAATCTGAGCCATTGAATATGATGGAGCCATTGAGGGAAGTTAGGGATGGATATCTGATATCCCTGACCCTAGGCACACCGCCTCAGGTCATTCAGGCCTATTTAGATACTGGGAGTGACCTTACTTGGGTTCCGTGGGGAAATGTATCATTTGATTGCATAGACTGCGATCAGTATTACAGGGCCCATAGATTAACCGGTGCTTTCTCTCCTTTGTACTCCTCTTCGTCGGTTAGAGTCCCTTGCATTAGTTCTTTTTGCACCGAGATACATAGCTCTGATAATTTCTATGATCCTTGTACTATGGCTGGTTGCTCATTGCGTGCCCTTCTTATGGGTACTTGTTCTAGGCCTTGCCCTTCATTTGCTTATACGTATGGCGAAGGAGGGGTTGCAGTGGGCATATTAACCAAAGACACACTTAGGATCCATGGCACTAGCTCAAACATTATAAAAGAGATTCCCAAATTCCGATTTGGGTGTGTAGGTTCCACCCACAGAGAGCCCATAGGGATAGCCGGGTTTGGTCGAGGACTACTCTCTTTACCTTCACAACTAGGGTTCATCGAAATGGGTTTCTCCTATTGTTTCTTGCCCTTCAAGTTTGCAAGCAACCCTAATATTTCGAGTCCTCTAATCATCGGAGACCTCGCAATTTCTTCCTCACAAGATTCTTTCCAATTCACTCCATTGCAAAGGAACCCCACATATCCAAACTACTACTACATTTTTCTAGAGGCCATCAATGTGGAAAACTCGAGCACTAAGGAAGCGCCAATGAACTTGAGAGAGTTTGATGCCAAAGGCAATGGAGGCATGGTGATCGACTCAGGAACAACATACACTCACCTGCCTGATCCTCTGTACTCTGAGCTTCTCTTTGAACTCGAGTCAGTCATAACTTACCCTCGAGCCATTGATCAAGAGGGAGAGACCGGATTTGACCTCTGCTACGAAATCCCATGCCTGAACGATACTTGTAACGACGACGACGATCTCCTCCCTTCCATTACGTTCCTCTTCTCGAGCAATTCGAGCCTTATATTGCCCAAAGAAAATCACTTCTATGCCATCGGTGTGCCGAGTAACTCGTGTGTGGTGAAATGCTTGCTGTATCGAAGGATGGATGATGGAGATTCTGGTCCAGCCGCCGTGTTCGGAAGCTTCCAGCAGCAAAATGTGGAGGTGGTGTATGACTTACAAAAGGAGAGGATCGGTTTCAAACCGATGGATTGTGCTTCTGCAGCCGCCTCTCATGGACTCAATAAAATCTAACTTCAGATGATCATCAACTAAAGCTTTTTGCCGATTCTCAACTGGTTTCAATTCAAAAGAAAAGGATGTCTTTTCGATGATTGCTTAATTGACAGGCTGTTAATGACAGTTGTTTTGCAACTAGTTATGGAAGGCTCTGCTTTTAGCTCATATGCAACAAAGCAAAACCGGGCCAGAGCATGTTCATTTGATCTTTAATTTTACTTTATTTGCGCTTTGTCTATTGTTGACGCCAGCACTTCCAACTAAAAGTATTACGACACAGAACATAGATGATGAAGCCAATTAAAATATCTTTTTAATTTAAACTAAAAATTTGAAATAAATAAATCTAGACAGATGGTATTGATTTTTATCTCTTTATTACTTATTGATGATCGTGTTTTAATAAACCTTATGATGGAATTGACAATAATTCAAAATTTACCCGTTAAATTACCATATATTAGATTAAGAAACTATTACACGTATTTAAAAAAATATATAATTATTGATGGGTCTAATAACCCATGGGTCAACTCAGGACATAGCTCATAAAAAAAACTGCCGCTGAAATGGCATCTAAGAGCAAGGTCATTGCGGCCCAAGGCCCAGATGACATGGCCCAGATCCACCTAGCAAGATATGAGTTACAAATGTCGCCATTTGGACAGGCCCACAGGTGTAACCTAGTGATACCCACTCAGTAATTCCAACTCAGCATGCAAGCCCATGTGACTATCAGTTTACAATGTCCCGACCATCTGAAAAAGTACAGTCTGCTAGAGAAATAGAGAATGGTCTCCATCAGAGGGCTAAAAATTGCGGCAACCCAACGCGCGATATGCCAAAACTAAGGTCCAAGTAGTGGTGCAAGTGGTCTAAACAGGTTGACCTAGAACTGTTCCACTGAGAGTAAGGACTAGGGTTGGGTGTAATGCAGTGCTTATGATTGTCCCTTCCGCATGGCTGTTGACAGCCCTAACAGCACTGTATGCTTGGGAGGAGAGTCCAACGTATGCGGCCACAATAACCGTCATGATAGCCTAATAAATATATGTAAAATATCTATCTGCGTAACATATTACTCTAGAAAAGCAAGTGTAGTCCTCCACCGTTTCCAAAAAAAAAAAAACTATGATTCCTTGCTTACCCTGATGCATGCTCAAAGAGACAGCTCAATTGAACCTCTAGGGTAGTCGACGTTAGCCGCGAGGCCTAGTGAAGGCTACACTGACTTTATCTCTATAAATCATTCTTCTCCCCTACGAGAAAGCGGAGCGAAGAATCCCTATCATTAAACATCCATAAAGTATCAAATTGCTTTATCTCAAATCACTCTGTCTTCGAGTGCATTACTTCTCATGCCACTCAGCCCGCAAGTGCACAGCTCGCGAATGTACAATCTCTCTCAAAAGCTACTCTCCATTGAATGCACCCCTCGAAACTTAATCCTCAAATCTGCACTTAATCTCCATTTCTAACACACATCTACGCATTCCTTGCACCATCTTATCTTTCTACCATACTGAAAAAGATTACTGATTTAAATATTAGAGAATATATTAACGAGTGAGTCCCGTCATTCTCTAACCTCTTATGTGTTTATTGTGGAGTGCAGGATCTAGGTTATCAACAATAGATATTGGATCAACATAGAGAGATTAAGTAACTCCTTAATTTATACAATATCTTATTTTAATATTTTAAAATATTTTTAAATAATATAATATTTTTATCTATTTATTTATTATTAATTTATAAAAAATAAAATAAATAAATCAAATATTATATTCTTAATAAGTTGATATTCGCAGAAATTACCGACTGTCGTACCACGAAGCCTCTCTGTCGCTCTGAAAAGAGCGCGAAGCCCTGTGGAATGACAATCCAGGCTACGAGTCGATAAAGATAAATTGCCGACTTTCGTTTGATCCGCTTGGGATTTTCCTTTAGAGAGTTCTCTCTG
This sequence comes from Nepenthes alata, assembly GCA_028571085.2. NCBI lineage: Eukaryota > Viridiplantae > Streptophyta > Magnoliopsida > Caryophyllales > Nepenthaceae > Nepenthes > Nepenthes alata. The sequence goes on from JAOVVI020016369.1 coordinate 4,459, forward strand.
AAGAAAATGTACGGTAGCCAGTTCGACGGAAACGTCGCCTTCTCCGGCGGCGGTTTCATGCCCACTCAGGCCACTCAGACTGCCGACCCTTCCTTTTCCCCGGCTAAGGTGCATCTTCTTTCTGTCGTATTTTTTATGATCCTTATGTATCCTTGATTCCACTCTAGATTAATTTACTTTGTTGTTTTTAGTCTGTTAAATTCGGATACCTCATTCAAATATAGCAGTTTTTAAATCAATTCGATTTATTTTTAATTGCTTTTGAATATATTCTCTCTTTCCTTCCTAATATTATCCTTCGTCATGGTACGCTTCTTTTCTTTGTTTAATTCCGCTCCAGGTCAATTTACTTTCTTTTTTTCTAACAAAATTTCAGATTTCGTTCATTTACCGAGCTTGTTCAGCATTAGGTTTTTAAATTGTTTTTCAGTCTGATTGTAAAGCTTCTTAGTTCTAAGAGCATTACATAGCCTGGTGTTGTATTGTCGCAGAATCGCGAGGGTCAGGGGTTGGTACCATTTACTGTGAAACAAATAACTGAAGCACTTTCCTCATCGGATGAGAAATCCAACTTTGTCGTTGATGGTGTCGTTGTCAACAATGTATGCGTTTCGTTATTGGGGGCTATCTATTCCTTCAGTTAGACATCTTTTTTGTTGAAAATGGAACTTTGGGTCTCAGGTTACAGTTGTTGGGATGGTATTTAGCAAGGTTGAAAGAATTACAGACGTTGGCTTCGTTCTTGATGATGGAACAGGGAGAATTGATGTCCACAGATGGTTTAGTTTCTGATTCATATGCTATATTGGTATTTGTAGACTCATTATAAATATTTATCAGTAACATATGTGTGTTTATGTGTATGGATATATAGGGTTAATGAAGCTTTTGACACAAAGGAAATGGAGAGTATAATGTAAGTGCTTTATATATTCTTAACCTTAGCTCAAACTTCAGAATACTAGTTCTTTTCATAGCTGAAAAGTGAGAGACTTCTCAAAGTAATTAATAATTAAACTGCATAAGTCATGTTTGTTATTGTTAAAAAGTGTGAGTGCACAAAATTGTTGAAATATGTGTGAATTGTTTTTCTATGTTAGATTTATCATATGTTTTTTGATGAAATTCAAGTTGATACAATTCTTGTTCCATTGCAAAGTTCTTTCTATCTAGTTTAAATGACTGCTGTATTTTCTTTTCTTACTGTATTATTAGAAAATCCATTGGGAGATAAGGTCAATATAGAGTTGAGGTTGTCTTGATTTGCTAATGAGATACAGACTGTTGTCTTGATTTTGCTGTTGTTTTCCTTTTGTTTCCTGTCCTCTTTCTGTTTTCCATTCGTTTAATAACCAATCCCATCCATTTCCACCGTAATACCGCTTAATCATTCAGTAAATGCAACACCCTTGCAATCAAAGTAGCTGAATTACCCACTTTGTTACCATGTGATGCAGACTGAGAATATTTGTTGCTAATAAGCTTTTGATTAGCCAAGCGTTGAAAAATAAGAAAATGATAATAAGGTCTAATTTTGCAGCTTTACTTCCTTGTTCTAATTCCTGAGATCCCTCAACTATGCTTGTGTTATTTATGGTCTGCGTCTTGGGACTTCTTAGTTCATCCATTTGGTATAGGGTGCAGGTTACAGGTGGAAAGGGATTACATCTTAATGTGTAGTCTAATGCATAGTGAGTCAATTGATGGAGCATTGATTGAATGGTCTATTGTTCACTGCAAGATTTTAATGTGTTGGTTACCTTTTGGGTGCTAGGGATGGGATGTATATACGTGTTTTTGGACACTTGAAAGGGTTTCAAGGTAAAAGGCAACTAACTTCTTTTGCTGTCAGGTACGTGCAATGCTATTTTGTGTTATATTTCATATTTGTCTGCTTGTATATGTTTCTTTTGATATGTGCCTGTATGCTTATGTGCAATGCTGTCAGTAACATCTTTTTTGTTATCTAGAGTTACTGGGGTGGAAAAGATAGAGAGAATGTCATAATATACCTGTGGCAGAAACAAAAAGGAGAGGGGAATGTAGACAGCTGACTCTCAAGCATAGTGATATACATTGAGAATGAACTGAATGCGGAATGTTAAATAGCAACATTATAAGGATAACCTATCTGAAGCATAAAGCTTCTCTGTAAAATGAAACATGTTGTTCTTCCTATTATTATTTCCTTGTCTTTCTGGTCTTAATAAGTTCGATTTTCAAGTTGACCATTGTGTCATAGTATGGGCAGTAGAGAACTGCTAAATTCAATAAGAGCAGACTCTGAGAACACACGTTAAAAGTAATCAAATTGAATAGTATAATCTACTTGCGGGGCCCCAGTCAGTAGTGCATACAGAAAACTGGTACCCTGAATATTGAATAGAGGAATGAAATTGATACAGTAATTCTGGTATATTTATTAGAGAACTTTTAAAGATATTTCACGAGTAACTGTATTGTTACACAGGATTGCAATGACAAAAAAGAATTTCTGTGGAAACTGGAGCCCATGATGGAACTTTGTTTAAATGATTAAAAGAATTGGGTAGAGCATAATACTTGGGTCTACTATTTTTCTTGATTCTGATGTTTAATTTGATTCATTGCATACTTAAACGCATCAAAAATTGGTTACCAATCTGATCAATAGTAATGATGGTGTCATTCACATGACAAGTGAAGATGCATTGAAGGCAGGGTGTAATTACCAATATATGAAACTGAGGGAGATTTATCTGATATTTTCTCATTTTTATCTTGGTTCATGCTATGGTTTTTTTATCTAATGCTTGTATTCTTAATCTGCGGTTTGATTCTCAGGCCTATAACTGATTTCAATGAGGTGACATACCACTTCATAGAGTGTGTGTATGTACATGATTACAACCATAGATCGAGGGTAATGTTCTAATTGCTGCAAATGGATTGAAATATAATGTGGACAAATGAAACTTTGTTAATTTGTTTTCAATGTGTATGCTGATAGAGGGTAGGTAGTCTCCCAATAGATGGACAGGTTGCCGTTAATGGCACCCCTTTCAAGGGATACCAATCTATGCCACAAAATCGGGTAAAAGATCAAAAATTTTGAAATTTAATGTTTGATGGTTTGTTAGATGATCCCAACTACTCGTGGTCTACTTTTCTGATACTAAAGTTTCCTGGGCAGTATGGTGTTGAAGGACTGAAGGATATTGACCAAATGGTCATAGACTATCTGCAGCAACCTTCAAGCCTGTAAGTCAGTTTCGGATTTTATTCATTCTTCTGCGTTGGATTTTATTTATTCTTCTGTGTGTTTGCCCTCATGTGCACCTTGCATCACATGCATGCAGCCTTTTTTTCTGCGAGGCATAGGCATTTGGTGTCTTTTCTATGCCTATGCTCTGTTTGGTTCCATTTTGCCTGTTTTCCTTCATGTGTGCTTAATTTTATTTTTATTTTTATTTTGGAAGGGTAATATTGTGGAACATAATATTCATGCCTCTTGCGACCAAGGTTGACATGTCTTTGCATTAAAGATTATAAAATAAAGATGGAAATTGTTATTTTTAGGGTATAGTTTGTATCTCCGAAGTGGTTTATCTCTGTGGACACATTCTCATACCTCTAATATGTGCTCTGGAAATAACATTTCTTGCTCTGCAAATAATATTTACCATAACAGCAGTTGGAGACAATGAGTAGTTGCAGACAATAATGCTTTGCTTGGATTAAGGTTTAGGATAGGTTGTGAAGGCCAGGAAAAATGTTAAACCATGTTTGGGATTATTAAAAGGTGAATTTTAGTAGTGTTAAGGTTGCTCCATCATGAACTCCACAAGTGGAAACCATGAAGACAACCTCCCCACTATTCAGGGGTAAGAAGTTAACCCTTCCCAGATTCCATAATATGGCGAATCTCATGCACTAGTCCTCCCTTTATGTATGGAATTATAATCTAGGTATGGAGGCATATTGTTTGTTGTAGATTGAAGTTTGCTCTGAAGTCATAGTAGTGATTTTATGTGGTAAGCAATACTTGATATAGACTTTTTAATTCACATTTTGAACACAACTTTCCATCATCCAATTCATTTATTTAAGAAATCTATACAACACTTGATTTCTTCAAAACAACTAAATCTAAATTAGAAGTCAAAATCCCGAACATTACTTACCTTGTTTCACCATCAGAACATGAGTTTTCAGAGGTGGAAATTCAACCTGGCCTTAGCCTGGCATGTCCAAAGGCCATGCTGACCCGGGGTTCTTGACTTCAAGCTGCCAGAATTATTGGCGTGGCCTACAAGCCATCTTTGCATAGCAGTCGTATTCACTTATGTTGGTTCCATGATATTTTCAACAAAAAATATGCTAAGGGGAAATATTGAAGAGGCTTTGAAGTTGTGATCTATTATGTTGAAGTTGATGGTCCTATGGAATATAGGGGTAAGAGGCTGTGACCGTACAAATGAGCATGCTTGTGCATTTATTAATCTTCGATTTCTGGGCCCAGCTGTTTAGAATCTGTGCTGTGCTTGCCCTTGCACAAAATTCTGCGCCTGGTTGTGGCATGCCTTGAGACATTCTATGCTCAGGTGCAACCTGGGCACAGTTGGCCCTGAAAAGATGTGCTGTGCCATGCCAGGCACAACCCATTGCCAGACCTGTATGTTCTTGCCTCCCCTAAATTGGCGGGGAGAGGAAGAAATGAGAATGTTCTTGATGAAAATTATTTTTGCTTCCCATCGACAGAATTTCAATTTTGTCCCTAATCAACCTCTGTTTTATGATATAATCAATTGGGTTGTGGGGGTCATAACAAATGTGTTTAGATTAAAATCTCCATATAGCAGGATCTTATATATGCACTAAGATTAATATCCCTCATACAACAGGAGCTTAACAAATATGTACTTAAACCATATATAATAAAAGCTGTCTGATAGTTAGATCCAATACCAGCTTACCTAGTGGTACTTGTCGCATTGACCATACCTGTGCAGACACTTTTCAGCACCTGTGTTAGACATGGTACACGGTTATTGTCTTTGAAATATTAAGATAAAATGCAAAAGTTGGAGCATAGCCGTGTTGGAGTTGCATGTGTCTGAAACTTGTTCAACAAGTTGGTACAAATGCATTGCAATGAAGACTTTTTGTTATCTGTACGAATAATTTCGTTGGCTGTCCTAATTATTTATTCATCTGAGGCATTTCATGGTTCTTGTGTCTTGTTTCAATATTTGATAATGTTTCAATGGCGTCATGGTTTTTTATTAGCCATGTGGTTTTATTTGAAAGTCACCAGCTAAAAGTGCAGGACTGATTTGGTAATAATTTGCTTTGATGATTAATCCTAATAGTGAATTGTTACATTTTCAGAGATTTAGAACAATCATGTCTACCAATTTGTGTGGAATTTCTTTTCACTTAATTTATTGCTATTTCCCATGTTAATATAATCCAAGTACTCAGGGCAAGAGAGAAGGGTGTACATCGAGATGAACTTGCCAGACGACTTAATATTTCAGCGGAGAAGATCATGTACTACTTTGTGCCTGCTCCATTTTTCTTTCCAGCTCTCTCATCTTGCCACTCAAGTCTCACCTAGTCACTCATTGGTTGTCGACAGGGAATCCATAAAGGCTCTTGAGGATGAAGGCCTTGTATACTCCACAATTGATGATTGCCACTACAAGTCTACCGCCAATGGCTGACATCTACATGTGAATGGAGAAAGACTGTCAAACAGCTAATGTATGTGGGTGATCTCTCTTTTCTCTGTCGATTATTGATCATGTAGACAGCAGTTGGATGATGAGACAGATTCACAGTTAGTCAGGAAGCCCAATTAGACTCGAGCTGTTGGAGGATTGTCATTTTATGAACACTCCTTGACCTTTGTGTTTTGCCGATATGTGATTAGACTGGTTAAGCAACGGCTGTGAGAACTGCATATGCAGCCATTGTTAACATCTTCACAAATCTGAAAGAGAAAGAAACAAGAACGTAGGATCCTTAATGCATGCAGTGTTAGTTCGGTGGTATAATAATAGTCCAGGCTATTTCCTTTTTATAAATCTGCAGCTGGAGTGATGCTATGATCCTTCCAATGGGAGACTCCCATGTTTTAGGATTAAAAGTTGGGATGATATATAATGGGGATCGTATCAAGTGATTTAAATCAAGTGATTTAAATGATTATTCAATCTCCATCGCTCATCCACTCAATTTTTAATATTAACCGTTAGGTGGATATAAGAGCTCTTTTGCTGGGAGGACTATAACAGCTCCCCAGCAGCCGACTAGCCAAAAGCCCAATTGAATCGGCAATTGAAGGCTGCATGTGCATTACTGCACGCGCCACCCCTCTCCACTCGGGAGTGGGGGGGCTGTGCTGCCGATTGACAATGCAATCGATTGATACATGATTTCGCTGGCTAATAACGCCCGCTTGTTTC
>JAOVVI020016370.1:0-10907 GCA_028571085.2 Nepenthes alata
AGCAACGACTCTGGACGTCGTGGACAGCTGGCAACAAGTTGTTGGACAGCAGAGCAGGTGGCAGACCTGCTGCGCATGCGCCGTCTGTGCAGGAGGCAGGTTGCAGAGCAGGTGGCAGGTTGCAGAGCAGGTGGCAGGTATTTGTCTACACTCAATCTGCCTATTGGTTGAAAGCTTCCAGGAAAACTACCATATATATGCATGCTGGGCATGCAGGAAGTGGTGGTGGAGTTGAGCAGAGGAGCTGTGAGGGAACAAGAGAGGAGTACACCACCAATGAGAATGAGAAGAAAGAAAAACAGAGAGTAAAAGAGTAGAGTATTTTTTGTTTATTCCGGTGAAATTTTTCTTTGTTGTTCCCGAGTGTATAGCGGATACTCCATCTTGGAGGTTTGTAACCTATTTCACATAGTAGATTTATTGTCTACTCTACTCCCGTGATTTTCCCTTGGTTGATAATAATTTTCACGTAAAACGGCGTGTGCTGCCTCTTCCTCTTTTTCTTCACTGTGTGTCATTCTATCCGGCGAAAAATCAACACTATGTCTGATCGAGGTCAAATAGATCAAAGGTCAGGAAAGATTTGATCTTGCATTGAGTATTAATTGACGGCCATGATGGTGTCCCTTTTTTTAAAATGGGAAATAGGAATGTTTCGATTTCTAGGCATTCTTCCAACCAACTTTCCCAATTCATTTGATCCCTGACAGCTCCATCCATCTGCCTACTGACTACAAATTGATTGCAGCTGCTTAAGTCCTTCAAAGAGAAAACAAGTGAATTTGATCAACAAACATCTCATTATATCATACCAACATCGGTTTAGTGGCCCTGCGGGGGTAGGACAAGCCTTAAACATATGGGGTGACACGGCCCTTAAAGTGTGGTGTGACATAAATAAGTCGTTCTAACAGCATTAATAATGGCTGTTTTTTAGGGTCATGGTCCAAGGAGTGTACTTCACTTTTGGTTTCTGATGGTAGAAGTTAATGAAAGACCAATTCATTAACAAATAGGAGAGATTATCAACGTTTTCTTGGTGAGGGTGGACCCAAGAAGACTAGAATCGTGTTGGGATTCAAATGACGCGGTCGTAAAAAATTTTAAATTTCCTGTCAAATATCAACGGTCATTACATTTTAATTGAATATGCAAAACAAATATACAATCAAGTATATATAAATTATATAATAGTTTTAATATGAAAAATCTTTCTCAACTAAAGACAGAATTACGAAATAAATTTTGAATACAATCCACAATTAGGGTTTGGTTGTAAATAACCTTATCTAAAAATCTTTCACAATAACTCGTGTGGATAAATAGTTGAAACAAATCCAAACATGTCTTATGGTAATATTTGATGGTCGATATTAGAACAATATATACAATCTTGGTGAACGATGAAATTCAAATCAGATCTCAATTAGATATCGAAATTCTTTCTTCCTCGTTTTTTCTCTCTCTTGCTTGTGGCACCCTTTTGTGTGAAAATACTATGGGATTTTGCCCTAAAATGAGTTAGGCTTTAAATATTGTCACCGCTATTCGAATACCAAAATTAAAGCACCGCTTATGCACGCGTTAAGCATGCATGACCTCTGAAATTAAAAAGTGATACAAAACCTAATAAATTGTTCTTAATGAATAATTACTACATTGTTTGGTTTGATTTTTGGGGCAAGAAATGTTATTTTATAAAAATTACTAGTATCGAACAAATGGATAGAACTAATAGTACACGAATATGATATCTATTATTACTGATATTTTGTGAATGAATAATCCCATTTTTACTGCCATCCGCCACCACAGAAACTACCAATCTGGCATCATCCGCCACCGCCACCATAGAATACCAGAAATCAAACCTCAAAACCTTAATTTTTTTATGAGCTTTAATTCTATACATAAATTAAATAATGTAATATTTATTTCAATCTTATTCTATGTAATACTCAACAAATTGGTTAAAAATCATTTCAACTAATTTCATTCCGGATACAATCGGCAAATTCTTTAGTTAAATCAGGTTGTATATTTCAAGTAGCTGGGCATTGTAGCAAGAGCTGAGATTATTCACACAAATAAATACCTCCTCTTGATGTAATCTCTTTATTAGATGTGCCAGATAAACATTCCTCTCAGGCACTCACAAGGGGGAGGGGAAGAGGATTTTACATGTTCCTTATCATATGTATAGCCGTGAACGTACCCGTAATTGAAAATTAGGCAGGCAGCCAGAGAAAATTATTAGGTGAGGCATCCATTTTAAGCATGAAGAAGATACCGGAAGCTGAATTTGTATGGCACAACCTCGACGTGGTGCAAGAGAGAGTCGTGTTTTCCTCCATCAAGGCAGTTGATAGCTTGTTTTCTAAGTTCGATGGGCAGTTGAAGGCAAATCCAATCTAGCAACGATTCAAAGTCCTTTGCAAAGTCCAGTAAGTACCAATCCAGCAGTTTAGGGATCGCTAATTTCTTCTTAGTCGTCGAAACACCAACTGCTGCGCTTAAATACTCCCTCTTTGCCACTTCAAGATCATTGTCCACTTGTGATGCTGTATAAACTCTCACCTATACCAGATTACTGTGATTAGCAAATGGCGCCAGCCATTTCTGAGCCACAAGGATCATCTGAGAGTCTATGGGGTTAGCCTTTTTCTTTTTTTAAAAATGAGACCAAAGATCTAAAGATTGAAGTAGGGCCTCAAACTGCAAAAATTTGGATGAAAATTTGAAACCACTTTATTCAGCATTTTACTATTTTCGCAGCAGGAACAAACAATTGTTTGAAATGCCAGCAATTATGATCAAACAAATCAAGGTGCAAACAGTTCATTTCAAAGCATTATTGTAAGATTTGTACAGTTTGCAACAAATTTTGCAGATTATGACAATTTCAACTCGAAACTTACAGCAGGAGAGGACCAGCTTCCACAGGAGAGTGCAAATGTGACCAACGGCTCAGATAACTCCAGCCCAAAGACGCTTTGTCCAGTCAGTTCATCGTTTTTTGCACATTTTGAGAAAGTCTGCCAAGAGGAAAATGTACCGGGAATTTTCTGAGAAGATTTGTCACCTTAATCAGAAGCGTGCTAGTAAAACATAATGTGAAAAGGAGCAACTTACAAATTTACAGTGATAAGGTAACCTCAGAATGAAATGTTCAATTTTTATGGCATTTAGCAGGTGTCCCCCAACATTTACCGTTGCCTGGACAATGGTGTTGAAATTCTGTTGAATCTTATATATGCGCATTCAAATACACAATCAACGACTATACTCTCGCAGATTGCTATGATATTTTTTGTCATGTTATCCCAACAAAAGAAAATTATGAGGAACCAATAAGAATTCCCAACTTAAACAATTGAAGGAACAAGTTTACAACATTGTTCCTAAAGGGAAAATGGAAACAAAGACAAAAAAAAAAATGATGAAAGTTGCAGCAAAGTCTTTACCTTCTGCATCAATGCTATGACTGCCTCGGGTGTCTCTGGTATTCCGTGTTCAACAAACGCCTGAACCAAAATTGCACTGTTATATTGATAGAATTTGCTTTCAATACATTGAGGACAAATTTATAGACTATGCTATCACATACAGTAAAAAATGTAGTCGAGATAGGAAAAAATTAAGCAGGACAAAGAGCTTGCTATATCGAAATGCATTTACAGTAAACATGTATAGTCATAGATAAATGGGTGATTCATACATTCATCATGCATGAATTATATAGATTAATCCAGAAGGCAAGCTTTTCCTGATGACTGAGGCCTTGCAGTTTGACAGTTGCTAGTTTTCCAAGTAGAACTCTGACAGTGCAAAAAGATAAAGCAAGTTGATACCACCAATAACTTCCACAACATATTATAGAATCCCAAATCTATCAAAGTAAGGGAACTTACTTCAGCCTGCGAACTAAAAACAAAGAACTTGTTGTTCGGTGTGGATCGATAGATCTGGCATCAATTGAACATAGATGTTTATACGGACCTATATCCCTCTTTCCGAATTCTGAACAAATACCATAAGGATCTCGAAACTCTGTTCCTAGATTAGAGCAAGAGGACGATGTGGATAAGGCCGGCATTCCCTCTACTACCATTGTGCTCTTGAATCTCGCCATTCTCAAGAAAATTCTCATTAAGCACTTCAACACATTCTCTGAAATAAGGTTTGGGCTGTCATCTCCTAATTTTCTTTCATCTTGGAGGATAGGAGTTCTAACTACTGCATGTTCCTGGTTGTCATCTCTGCACTCCAGCTAAAAATTCAGAAAGCAAAATGATCATGGCACTGGAACTTCAATCTAGGGTGCATAAGTAAATTTAAACAGACCTGTAACTTCTGAGGACCTAAACGTTTCTCGGCTGCTTTACTTTCAACAAAAGGTCCCTTAAATGGAGTTAGCTTTGGTTGCAGTATTACTGAACGCTGCTTATTCTTTGCAGAATTAGTAGTGCAAGATAGATTTTCTTTTCCTCTTCCATCCTCTGAGAATAAAGAGAAACATCAAGATATTAAAATCCTTCACTCGTCCATTACCCATTTCCTTTTTTCTAGAATTGTGAAAAAAAAAGAAGGTCAATCAAGCTTTAACGTATTACCAGCATGAGGATTTGATGTGCAGACGGGAAATTTGCCCTCCGCTTGAGCCAAATTTGTAGTTCCATCCCTTTTTGCACTTGTCATTGGACAAATAAACGGGTCAAATAACTCACTTGAATTCTTCTTAGATGATGAAAGGCAGACAGCTTCGTGATATAAACCTTGTCTGAAAAGCACAACCTGCTCTTCAAGCCTAACAACCTCCTCTTCCAAAACTGCCACTTCAGCTAGAAGCTCCAGAGTCTACAAGAAATCAAGTTTAAGCATCAAAACCTACTTTCATTAAATTTTAAAATTCTTAAGTCTCTCAACTATCCATCCATCCATATCCCAATAGTTTTTCTCAGTCAATTTCCTCAAGCCAATTTGCTAAATAACAAGTTTGCAATTCTATTAAATTATTTATTAAGTAAAAGGGTAGTTCAGTGTACAAAACTTCTTATATTGCAAGCTCTGAGAGGGTTAAAAGCACATAGCCTTAACCCTATAATACAGAGAAGTTACTCATATGGTTTGAATTACTGACATTGAAGTCGCAACTGAATATCCTTATTACCAAGTCTTATCCTCAACTGTTCACCCAATACAGTGATCAATTAATAGAATAATTTATGGAAACAATATATGATATTGTTTACAGATACTAACATAAGGAGGAAGGTAGGGGGGCAGACGAGGCAGAGTCCCCAGAGGCCTAGTAAAAGCCCGCTCCAGAGCTCTACGAACGTTCTCTTCGTGCCTAAGCTGCTTCTTCAGATTATCAACCTGCAAAAATCAAACAATTTTGCAACAGCATTTACATTTTTAACATTCGATGGGGGATGAAATACTGGACCCCAAAGGACAACAATGATTTGCAATTCATACATCTTTCTGCAGAGCCAATTTTCTCTCTCTACTAGAGACTCGTTTAATTGAGGTGGTGAGTTTATCAGAAGCTTCCATTATCTTACTCTGCATTTTCACCTTCGCCTGCAAAGGCATGCAAGGTTGCACACAGGCAAATTAAACCGAGTGGAGTGGGGCTACACTATCAGTCAGCTTCCCAAGAAAAGTATATATTCTAAAATTCAACGAGACAAAAACAATTCACTTGGGATAAATATCAAAGTCCACTAGCTAGCTTTTGGTAGCTTGTGATGAGAGAATTCCAGGAAAAGATAAAGGTGGTAAAAGAGAAAAGAAAAGCGAATTTTCAAGAATTGCAGAGGAAAACAAAATCGGGAGAGAGAGTAAAAAAAATACAAAAGACTCAGCATTTGGATTTATTTCAGAAAAAGATATTATATTATGCTTTAATTAAAGCACTCCAATTTCTCTCTTTTCAATTCCGATTTTCTGGAGTTCTCAATTTCTCCTCGAAACCACCCTCTGAAATCAGTTTCCTTTTGGGGTCAAAGTAAAGAAAATATCAAGAAAAACAAACATTTTCAATCGATCACCTTCTTATGCTTCGTCGGAGCTCTCATCGAATGCAGTCTAGCCCTGGCTTTAGCATTCATCTTTCAAATTCTCCGATTTTCCCAAGAAAAGTTTAAGATTCAACTGCAAAACAATGCCATATGCATTAACAAACGATTATGATAAAAAGTTGAAAAAAGAATATTGACTAAGTTAACAACAAAATCAATCACCGATCCAAATAGTAGAACAAGAAATAACTGCCATAGAAAATAGGCTGGACAAAGATTAAAGAAAGAAATCAAGAGGAAACCATAAGAAAAAGAAGTAAATTTATATGAGGATCCGAGAAAAGTAGAAGAAACTCCAAAAGAAAGAAACGATTAATGAGCGACAGTGAATACAGCCATGCGCAGTGACAGTGTTGCATAGTGGATAATGGCACTACTCTCAGCTAAGCTTCATTGGATTGGGTGAGAGATAAGGAGCAGAGATTAGACGGAGGCTGTTGCTTCTTCTTTTTCTTCTGCAACTGCGGAGGGATGGAGAGGAGGAGAGAGATACGAACGTTTCGGTGTTGGAGGGAGGGACCGGTGGTGTTCCTCTTTCTGAATTGTAAATTAGTTGGCAATGGCTGTGACAAGACGCACTCGGCGTTCCTCAACTGAGAAACGCGACCCACGCCCCTACCTATTAGAAGAAGAAATCTATTTCCCCCTTATTATAAATCTTTTATTTTTAAATAAATAATCAAATTTTAATTATTTTATAAAAAATAAAAAATTAATTAAAACTAATTATTAAATTATAAATATTTATTTAAAAATAAATAATTAAGATATAAAAAAAAAATAACCTTAATTTTTTAAAGATAAGAAGGCTTCTTTGTCCTCCTTCCTTAAGCTATCATCATTTGGACTGCTATGCCTATGAACAGTCGCTGTGGTCCTCCTAGTACTGAATCTTTATATTTAATTAAAAGTCGGTATTAAGGTTAAATTAATAAATACTAATAATTAAATAATTATTTAATTTTTAATATATATTTTATTATTATTTATCTATTTAATTTTTAATATTAATTATTAAATAAAAAAATCACTTTACTCCTCTCGTTTACCATTGATACACATGACACCATTTACTCATCTTTTCCTCCCATTACAAGGCAAATGGGTTGGATCGTATTGCCATTTAATGAGGTTTCGGTAAATAACTTCCTCCATCTTAGGATTTGGTAAATAGCGAACGGGTCCTAAGCAAAGCATTATCAACATCTCAGGACTTATGTTATGATAAATTGATACCAAGTAGATTCTATTTTTTAACTTAAAATTTTATAAGGTCAAAACATATAGTAAGAAAATATTATATTATATCTTATACGTTCACAGAATATGAGTTACTATTGAGTTTAAAAGTCCAATTGATTTTCTTCTTTGATTCGAACTGAAACGAGTTTGGATTGGTAACTTTGAACCTCGATCTTACACATTATAACTGAAGACAAGATGTTAGAGAAAAATTATGGGACTCGCTTTCCGATTTATTCTCTAGCTCTCAAATCATTAATCTTTTATGAAAAATAAAAAGAAGAGAAAATGCGAAAATAATATACAGGAGTAGAGGTTGAGTTTAACACGAAGGATGTGCGTGAGTTGCGGCGGCTTGTGTGAAGGGCGCGCTTAGATGGCGGCTTGAATGAGGATGGGCGTTTAACGTGGAACGTCTTTGGCTGGGAGAGATCATCTGCCTTTTTGGCATTATGTTGTGGGCTCATCTTTGGGGTTTTTTTTTTTTTTGTAATTGGACAGTTTGCGTCGATGGTGGCCTATTGGCCCCGGAAGGAGGGCCTTGTTTGTAATGTTTTTTTTTTGGTGTCCCTTTAACCTGTGTCTCGAGGGTATTTATAACTGATAGAGGCAGTCGAGTCATCGTTGTCTTTAGCGGTTGGTAACAATTGGGTAGGTTGAACTGGCACGATGATTACAGGTGCAGTTTAAAGCAAATTCTGCTACCCATCGATATTGTTCCCTTCTTCAAGAGGATCATGAAGATCACCTTATGATAGTATCCTTTGAGGGTACGATTTGTTGAGTCATAATTTCCTTCTATGGCGGAAAATGGTTCTGTGCAAGATTTTGTTGGCTTTCGCTTGCTATTCAGGGAGGCGAGTAAATCTAGAAATACTTACAGGATATTTACCGAAATCGATACGATTTTGGTAAGAATTTCTGCTAAATTGTGTACTGTTGGCAGGCAATCAAGGAAATGCTATGGGCCGTTAGGCTGGGTCGGTGGACTGGGTTTGGGCCAGTTCACCAAAATGGGCCCCCCTAACGGTACGACTTTTTCGGGGCTGCCTCATGGGCCGTCGTCTTGTTGGGCCATTACATTGGTTTGTGGGCTTAAATTTTGGGTCGGCCCAATATAATGATACCATCAATATCTGTCCATGGTGAGTTTTTTAGAAATTTAATTTTTTATGTAAATATAAAACTTCTGTAAATTTATATTTTTATATTGATATTTGAATTTTATAAATAATTTACATAATATTTTTATGTAAATATTTATTTATTTATTTTAGGTAATATTTTTATTGATAATATTTTTATTATGTTATGTTACTAATATAAAAGGTTTTTTAAAAGGGTCATAAAAAGTGATAGATCGGTACATGCAAAGCTTTTAGTCCAAATAATGGAACATAATGGAGAAATTGTTGTATCTTAGGCTTAATCCAACTTGCGCGCCTAAGTATGGTCCAACCATGCTACTGCACAAATATTTAATACATTAACTCAAGCATGATTTCTTTAATTATAAGTATAATTAAAATCAAATTTAATCTAAAATTATATCCAATACAGGTGAAAATTTGTGACAATGAAGTTGAGTTGGCTAACCACATACAATAATTCAGACTAAAAACCATAACTGTGTAATTTTATAATTTAAATAAGGCTGGTATGAGCCATTCATCGATGGTATATGTTTTTAACTATTTCTATTTAAAATACATATTGACATATAAATACCTTAAAATATAAAATATCTTAAAAATCATAATATCTAAATTTAAAATATTATCTAAGTATGTATTTAAATAAAAAAGATTTACATAAAAGTGATTAATTATACAAAAACATAATATATTGAAATGATTGTTTTTCAATTTAACATTTGTTTGAGATAAAAATATACATATATTTACATAAAAAATTTATAATATCAATCAGGTTGGGCCAAATTGATAACTTTCATCTATTATCATATCTAACCCAAAAAATTAATCGGTCTAAATTTTAATCGTATCTGTTGATAATACTTATATACCTTAATACAGTCTAATATGATATTGGATCAAACGGTTTATATAATTCTAGCCAAGGCAAAATACGGCTAAGGCCACCTTATGTCTTTGCTCCTCATAAGCACATGCCCAACCAATGTAAAATACCAACACAATCCATCCTTCAAATTCTTTTTGACCCCATTTTTGTAAATATGGGCCCATTCATCATTTACACAATATCATTGTTTAATCATAAAATTCCTCCAATAACGAAGAGTAACAAAAGTACACAATGGGTGCAATCTTGTTACTTACATGCAAATATAATAATGCAATAGTGTTTTTAAATGTTAATCTAGATAACAACTGAATACCGATAGGCCAATTTATTAAGTTAATTTTAGTAATAGATATAATAAATTTAATTTTTATCTTCTTTAATACGCAAATAAAAGTAAAATAAAAGCAAGCATTAAATAGATATAGAGAAAGAAGATTGAATATATTAGAATCATATGCATCTTGAATATGAACCAATCCATACTGAGTTCAAGTCCGAGGGAGTTAGTAGCCTGAACAACTACCTCTTGATACGCACCACGATGATTCAATACCCTTCCTCTTGATACTCACCGAGTTTGCCTTGGTCCTACAACTAAGAGAAACCAAGCTTCCCATAGCCTCTATTTTTCGACGAGCTCCTTTGACAGCTTGACATCTCTTCCAATACCTCCATCAGCAAACTTACTATTTATTTTTAAATAATAGTAACACTATATTCATTTTCTCAACTTAAGCAGTTGTTTACTTAGTAATTAAAGAAATTCTTTTGAAAACAAAGCTCAGGCCCTTTCACATTTCTATTTGTGGCACGAAGGACTAGTGCACAGATTATTCGGGTTGAGCTTCCCTCCTCAGATCATCACCATTATGGATTGAACTTCGTTCAAGACTATAAGGTTTGCACCTTTTGTGGGAATGGCCAACTGAAGCCCTACCTAGTGGTTAGTCAAACTCTTGAGAGTTTGAACCTCTCCTTTTCTTGTCCACCGAAAATATGTTTGATGGAGAACAAACGACTGTAGTTTCCTTCCTCCACTGTCCCATATTAGCGATTAGAGTCCCCCTTCCTCATGCCAACAAGACCCAACCCAGCTTGAATGTGGCAAAAATTCATAGAAAGTGTGGCCACCCAAATTAGTACAATGGATGGTACTATCTGGATGCTCCACAATAAGTTTGGGATTGCTTGAAAGAGGCCAAATTTTCACAATCTTAATTGAAGGCACTTTCTACCTGACACAAACTGCCATACCCCCTTAGAGACACTACTCGCAACATCAGCCCTCTGTCGATCGGATCAACATGGAGGCCCATGCACTTGACCAACAAGACCGGAAACAGTGCTTAAGTGATGCAACCCTTAGTTGCCACAATAGTTTCAGGTGCAATCCACCTGACGCAAAGCTTCAACCAATGTCACCATTTGCGATTCATATAATCACTATACATATCCTCCAAGCATGCCGAGTTTCAGACCTTCCTCAACTCCCATTTGCTAGAATCATCTATCAAGGTGGAAAAAAGGATCCAG
>JAOVVI020016371.1:0-10907 GCA_028571085.2 Nepenthes alata
AGACCTAAGTATGTACTGGAAACATACATACTTAAAAAAGAAAAAACAAATATATATATCAAAAGAAAGACGATTGTATATATATATTTTGCATTATTTTTTTATCGTATGGATATTTTAATATTTAAATATTATAAGAAAAAATATTTAAAAAATAACTATTAACATATTTTATTTATTTTTTTTAAATATAAAATATAGACCTAAGTATGTACTGGAAACATACATACTTAAAAAAGAAAAAACAAATATATATATCAAAAGAAAGACGATTGTTATTCGGAAATCGAAACTGAAAACACAATCTTAAACACAAAAATTCAGCCTTTCTCCTGCATCACAGGATCTGTCCTCTCTACCTTATTCTTACCTGAAGTCCATTCTTCTTCATTATGAAAGCGAATCTGAAAAAGGAAATGTAATTAATTTAAGAAGTTGAAATTCAGGTTAGAGTAGTAAGAAGTCTGATCGCTGTTACGGCAAAACAGATCGGTAGAATTGCGCAGAAGGGCGGGCTTGCTCGGCAGGAAGAAGTTATTGGCCGTCGATGGCGGATGACGAAACACCCACGATGAATTTACCTGACTGTCAATCCCTGCCGTAATCCAATCGCTCTCGCAACAACTACCGGCCTTTACGAACGACGACGACACGTTACCTTCGCCTATCTTTCCACTCTTGTTAATGAAGCAGTTGTTGTCCGCCGCCGCCGCCGCTCCGTTGCCGCGGCGGACACGTGCTGAGACAGCTTCGGATGTCGATGGCGGGGGAGGGGGCGATGACATCCCGGTCAGTTTCTGCACGAGGGCCATGAAGTCGCGAGGGTGAGTGTGGATGATCTTAGGGGAATGCGTGTAGATGATCACCGGATGACGGTGTTGCTGCGGCGCTGACGACGACGGCGGCGGCGGCTTCCGTATGGCGCGGGAGACCTTGTTGATTTTTGAAGGAGAGGAACGTCGCGCAGGATTGATGATGTTGGTGCTGGGCTTGGGATCGAGACTGCCATTGTTGTTGTCTCTGAAGCACTGTAATGGGGATGGGCTCATTTTTGTAGTTTAATTAGTGTTTCGATTCGGCGATGGTTTGGAGGTGACAGAGAGGAGGTGTGATTAGGAATTTATAGTCGGCCATTGAAGATGAAAGTGGGGGAGAGATGTGGTGAGTGAGTAATTAAGAAAACTGTGAAGGGTAAGAAGGAAGGAGAGCGCCAGCAATGGCGGTGCTGTGTCGAAAGCAGAGCGCTCCTCGGAAGGTTTGTTGCTGCCATGTGTTCTTTCTCAGATGAATTTCCAAGCCACAAAAAATCATTCAGTTTTCTTTAGAGTTAGGCAAATTTAATAATAATAATAATAATACATTTTTTTCTCAAACCCTATTCCATATATTTTTATTTTATGGAAAATATTATTTTGTCTGCTTTTATATTTAATTTATAATTTTTTTCTTTATATGTGTTGCTTATTTAAAAAAATAAAAAACAAATAGAATTGATTCCTTTATAAATAAATTATAAGCGGGTGAGATGCATGATAATAAGATTATTTAATTATAATTTTAAAATTAAGAGTTTAAATCAAAAAATAACGATGGATTGTGTCAATTTAGCATCCGCTAAACCCAATGTGTAAGATCTCAAGATTATTTTATTATAATTTTAATTTTTATACATAACTTATGATTTTTTTTCTAAAGATATAATGTGTTATAACATATAATTTTACAAAATAAAAAATTTACATAATGATAAAATTATTACCGTATAATCTAATTGTCATAAATTTGATCCATAAAAACAACTCAGTTATACAATGCAAAATAAAATTGCATATAATATCAAAAATTGATCCAATGCTTTCCTAAATTCCAAAGATAATAAAAGTTTCATACACCCGGCTATCTATTTAAAATAAATTATATATATGTAACAGTTAAATTTTTTAATCCGACGACGACTGCACGGCATCAAAGCCCCTCATAGATTTCGTTTTGGACAAATCTAAGATTTCGTTTTGGACATCAGATTTCTGTACTGACAGTGAGCTATCTAGAACTAACTTTCTGATTACAGATGAAGGAAATAAGCAATGTCCGGCACCCAGATGAGATGGATGGCTTAACATCCCTACCGCAAATAACCTTGGCAAAATTCAACATAAAATGGAAAAAAAGGGTTCCCTTTGGGGGCTCAATGCCGCAATTTGATCCAGCGGTTAGGCTAAGAAACCGGCTTTTCTGCACAAATTTCATCTGCAAACGTATCGATGAGCTGCTCAGCCAAGCTCGAGGGATCATCAATCATGGCATCCACAAAGGCACTAACCACCCTTCTTTCCTGCATTCTTGCCTTCAAGCTAAACCAAGTTAGAAACTTCACCCTGAAATCTATGTTGAGATGCTGTTCCCGCTCCAGGCATTTGATCACTCTCACGCAGTACTCGTATTCACTCTCTTCGGGTCGCCTTAAGTCTTGCTTATGATCGACCTTGGACGGGGTCACAGGCATTAGAGGTGGCCGTGTTAATGGCAAGCTGTTGATGTCATCCAGAGATCGAAGCTTCAGACGGTCCTGATCAATCACGATGTTCTTCTGATCCTTTGGATGATCTTTGTCGGACTCTGAAACCCAGTTTCGGTTTTTTGAAGAAGGCGTAACCCATTTAGCCTCAAAAGTACCGAGAACTGCTATGCAGCTGAACATAGAAACCTTGCAGATATACTCGGTTGATGGTTTGAGATCGGTGATCTTGAATTTCTTTTCCGGACTCAGTATTATGCAGGTGGGTTTTTCTGGGTAAGCTCTAAAACTGGAGTTCTGATGCCATATCCGGCATCCCAAGAGCCCTTGAAACAGACGATCGTCATATTCTAGTACAATCACTACTGAGGTTGGGAGGCATTCTTCAAAATGTACTTTGCACGCTGCCGGAGTAATAGTGCATGAACAATAGTCATTTAGGCCAGTAATACTTCAAAAAACACCAGAATGTGAGTCAACGAAGATAAGCAATCCTATAATATACCTCACGTAATTTAAAAAAAAAGACAATAGGGGCTTAGAATTACATAATATCCAACATGTCTAAAACATATCAAAATCAAAAAAGAAAATAAAAAAAATATTATGACACATGTCAGAGAGAATCAGCCAAGTGTCCGCCCAGAAGAAATGTCAGTGCTTCTTCAATTGTAGTTAATACCCATTCCCCTAATTTTCATTCCTTTCACTCCCATTTCTGTTCTGGAATATAAAATATGGGAGATTCATTGAAAATTTATTTTTTTAATTTTAAGAAAACACCCATCAACCGCATGATACACAAATACATCTGTTTTATATGATGCTCTTCCTATGGTTTCCTTTAAATTACTTCACAAAATAGCATACTATCATATGATATAGAATCACCTTCAACAATGTTTAAGAGCATAAGAAAGTTGAATCATATTATTGCCATTATGTACCAAAACATTCAGCAAGGATTCTGAGATGAGGAGAACAAGAGGGAAGAGAATACACATACTTGGTAACTTCTTCAGATCTGCATGATAAGGGCCCAATTCATTGAAGAAGTTATCAAAAGTTTCCAAGGCAGAAGCACACAACCTCTGAACCTCGGCACCACAGACAAGCCTCTTGACAATGCCTCGACCCATTTTTGCACATACGAGATCAAGCGGGCCCAGTTCTCTCTTGAGTTTCTTCACGGCGCAATCTATGTGCTTATGGAGATTTTTGTATTGCTCAGTGCCGTCGAGGATTTTGTAGCACAAGGAGATTCTTAGACACAGTATATCAACTCGTCTAGCCTCCTTTGCAACCACTAACTGCTTCCTCCAGGTGCTGCAGAGAGTAAAATATTGGGACATATTTTTGAAATATATAAAGCATGTGTAAAGTTTTGGGAGATTTTTCAATGGCCAAAAATGATACCATGATTAAGTTTGATTACATAGACTAAAAATCCTTAAATAGATAAATAGATGATTAAAGTATATCAAATTTTATTACATAACTCACTTTTTATGTAGAAAAAACTTTCATCCACACGTTTAATTTTGAAAAGTATAACCCAATACAACTACAACCGAAACCAATATTTTCATCCATGAATAAGTGCCATCTTAGTTGCCAGCAGCATACACAATCTACACACTATAAAATAGACTTCATAATACTAAATCTTTTGGTGCTTTGAACAGGTTTCTTACCTCATTAGGTCATTGACTTTTCCACAAGAAACACAACGAAATCTTCCATCCAACTTTGTATAGCACCCGTTCTTCATAATACCGGCTCTCTCATGCTTAAGAGCACATTTCAGATGACATGATATCTCACACGAGCTGCTCTTATCGGGAGGATCAGAATTGCAGGTCAACCAAAGGCTAGGATCCTTGTTATCATCATAGTGGTGACAGATACAGCACGAACATCTCTTGCAGAAACCATATCCCGGGCTGAGAATAGCTTTACAAGCAAGATTTTCACATAGGAGGAATTTATCTTGTTCATCTTTCATGTCCATTGAATTCATGTGATCCAAGTTAGTGTGCAGTTGAACTAGGTATTCATTATTTTTCTGCCTTTTTGCTCCAGTTTGAGTTTTGGTTGGAGAACAACCAAGAATATGAGGAGTATTTTCTATCTTTGTGTTTACAGAAACTAACTTAAGAAGGCGCTCTATCATTCTACCCTTTGTAAACCCAGTATACTTTCTTTCTTTACCCATTTCAGCACATATAATCTCTAACAGCTCTCTGCGGCTAAACGAACTAAGAATCTGAGGAGCATCTTCTGAGCAGTAGGCAATTTCTCGAACTAGTTCCCTCTTCTCTACCAAGGTAAGCTGACTACATTTTACAGGATTAAGTACAAAGCCTGAGAAATAAATAACAACCGTCAAACTTATTAGTTCAAGAAAACGGCATCTGATAGTTTAACATGCCACTGCATTCAAGCAATCTCAAAAACATTGCTCGTATAAGTGAAAAATGAGGTTCACAAACCCACAATCTGAAAATTATACATATTTCATGTACTGCCAGACAGGTAAGATGTTACAGTGTTAACTAATAGAACAACCTTCTCCCCCTACCCCCAAGGGAAGCTAAAAACAAAGGCATCCAACTTTAGGCTGCGTACAGACATGCTACTTTGCAAAGTTGTCCCCCTCAAAAGTGAGTGCATGCCTTCATGTACATATGTGCATGTACGCACTACTTTGACACCTCAGAACCTTATTGTTTTTTTTCTAAAAAACCCAAGTTTCCAGCAGTTTGGTGATACTTTTGTTCTTCTTCCTTTGTTTTTTTCCCCCAGGTGGCGCGGGTACGGGGAGAGGAGGCCTATATTAAAAGAAAATCCTATTAACTATTACATATCTATGTGCCACGGTAGAAAGTCCTTAGCTGATTTTGTCTTTGTTTTCTTTGTATACATAATAAATATAGAATCTAGGTTGCTTTGTTGCAAACCAGTCTCATAGATGGAATTAGGAATGGAATACAAGAGCACAAGTACAGCTTATTCAATAGAAACTAACAAATAAGTCAAAAACAACATGGTGCAAGTTATTTGTGAATGTTAGTTTGATAGATGGAATAAGATAATATGAAATGCAATTTTAGTTTCTCTAGGATGCATAATGATAGATAGTTTAACTTGATGATCAAGGAGTTTCCAAAAATCAACTGATTTCACTTATACCAAAAAATATGAAAAATAGATATTCTTTACAAAGAATCAACAATTTTACCCAAAGGAAAAACTCAAGGTACAATAATGTCATGGAGTACTCAGTTGAGATTATAGGTAAAACAAACAGGAGGATAGACCTACAAGAAGGATTTGATTCATGCACCTTGCAAAGGTGTTCTCTCTTGAATGAGGCAAAAGAGGATATCTAGAACCAGACCATAGAAAGACTTATAATCCATACAAATTCCATGGTAACTAAAGGTTATATTAAATTGACATCCATGGTAACACAAGGGTCAGTAGACTACATTTACATTCCCATTTCTCCCATAGTTAGCGAATAAGATGTAATTAGTAAGGTAGACAACTGGCCTTTTCCAAGTAACAAATACCGAATGAAAAACTATTTCAAGCGAAATCACATTTCACTTTTTAAGGATTTGGGGTTTCCTTACCGGTTACCCAAAACAGAAATGATTGTGATTCCTCAAATTAATCCGAGTCCCTGGTATAATAAATCAACTAACACCAGTTATCAGCTTTGCATCTCTCTAGTTTGCATCAACTTCATGTTAGCCACCAATAATATTTCATGTTCACGAGGCACCCATATCGTAGGGTATGCCTAGGTTCAAATAAACGCAGTCTTTGTCCACCTCACTGAGAGGCTATATATATACTTTAAGTAATCATAAGTTTAGCCATCGCGCACCCTCACCAATAACATGTTTCCATGTCAAAAAACAGGCACAAAATTCAAAGGAAACAGCCTCTAAGCGTACAGTCGATTTGAAGTCAATTCTCATCCCCCTCCCTTTACATGCAACCTTCTCTGCTGTAACCTTTTTCCTCATCCTGAAGTTCAACATTTTTATTTCTTTTTCTTCTTTTTTCGGCCGAGGTGATTCTAAAATTTTAACTGAAACGAAAACCCCAAACACCATCAACAAGCAACAACCAATCTCACATCCTAGACGCCCAAATGAGAACAACTTTGATACAGCGCCGCCAAACACACATTTTGAGAAACACAACCACCGCCGCTTTCAAATGTCATAAAACAATAAAAGAACAGTAAATAAGAAAACAAACCCATAATTATTTAAACCTTAATCTACATACACAGTCAAATAGAACACCCTAAACTAAGAAAACCACACTTTTTGGCTGCGCAATACCCCCAAACAAGATAAAACAGAAATGAACAACATTAAAACTTGGAAAGGACCTGAATATTTTCCTTCCATGTCCGAAATAGTGTCTACTGCTTCACCCATATCAATGTATATGCAATGTAAAAGCTACAAGCTTTCTGAAGACAAAGAATGCCGAGAAGGTAAAGAAGAGAAATCCATGGGAAAGCGGAGTGGGTTGTGAACGTTGGTTTTGTGTTAGAATCGGAAAGATTTGGTAACGGAGACGCGAATAAAGAAGGCCCAACTAAAGATAGCAGGATTTTTCGGCTTTCTTCAACAGTTCCCAAAGGTTGCAGCAAAAGCCTACGTGCCTGCTGTTTTGACAAAATCGTGGAATGAGATATTATTTTAGGTCAAAAAAACTATCATCACTTTTTTTTTATTGAAAGTTAAAAATTATTTTATTTTTATTAAGTCGCTGTTCCCATTTTTATATTTTTTCTGATACACCACCAGCCCCTTCCTAGAATAATTATTCTTAAATTATTTTTAAATAAAAAGCTATATCTTTTTCGTATAAGTTAAATAATTATATTATTTTTATCTTATTTATTTTTTTTATAATTAAGGTTTAGCTTGATAATGAGTTAAAAGTGTGTCACGTAGATTTAGACCAACCATAAACTAAATGATAGATTAAATATTTCTAGCCTTTTATTTTTGAATATTATTCTTATTGACAAATTAATGAGACTCCATCTCTTAAAAAACTACTAAAATTATTTTTAAAATTTAAATTATTTATTTTTAAATAATTAATTATAATTTAATTATTTAAAAAAAGTATAAATTTAATTATTAAATTATAATTATAATTATTTATTTTAAAATGAAAAACTTAAATTCGAAAAAAAAATAATCAAAATCTGGGCCCCGTACTGGCCGCCTGGCCCAAATTAATGGTGCCAGACATACCTGAGCAAGGAGAACGAAGATTGTACGCGCGCCTTTACATGCGTCTGAGATGCAGAGTACCCTCACTCACCAATTTAAATCGTTTCGTTGAATAAAACTAGAAAAAAAAAATCACTTTTAAGAATATTTACTTTTAAAAATTATTATCATTTCATTTTGTCAGAAATTTTACGTAAACATAATTCTTTTTTTAATGTATAATATCGGATAATTAAAAATAAATTTCATAAAAAACAAATTTATTTATTATTAGAGTTCATAAAATAAGTATTTTTATTCAGACCATTATAAGATAATATATACTAATTCTCTGCCACCTGCCATTTTTAATCCATGCGTTTTTTAAATTATTTTATGATGATAATATTTATTCATAATAAATGTATATTAAATAATATTTAAGAATTGTTATAATATAGTATTTTCTTTTGTTTTATTTTTATTAAATGTATTCTAATGATGTATTTTATTTTTATTTTATTTTATTTCTTAATAAGCAACCCAAAACGATAGGTTATTTTCCTCCATCCAAAAAAAATAACTATTTAATATTTTAAATTAATATTTGTTTTCTTAAATTAATATTTTTATTTTAAAAATTAAAATTTAAAATATTTTAACTACAAAGTCCTGAATTTTATTTCATGAATTATTTAATTAAAACGTTCAATAAATTTAAGATGTTCAATAAATTCTTTTTTGCTGCAATTTCATATAATTTAAATGTTTGCATGAGGTTTTAAGCCCCAATATATAATTTCAGTTCTTAAGGTTTTTAAATCTTTGATTGAAAAATTATAAATAAAAAATTACATATAAATATATTAAATTTAAAAATTTTATTTACTCAATTGAATTTATTTATTAATATCTTTAAATTTATCTATCGACCACTGAACTTAACTATCTCTATAAAATTAATTAGTTTTTACCAAAAATAATATTCTAATTATTTTAAATTTATTTTATTAAAAATAATAAAATTATAAAAATATTGATCTCCCTACAAAAACACATTCGATTTAAGCAATTTATTTATTAAAAACCAGTGCTTAGCTAGAGTAATAATTGTTGGAATAACAGGGGCAGCCGAACAAAATGAAACACAATGAAAGGAAAGAAAAATAAAAAGTGTATGTATATTTTATGTGAAAATTTTTATTAATTAAAGAAAAATTATGGGAGTAGATATTACAGTAATTTACTATATGAAATAGATTATAAATCTTCAAACTATTTTTTACCATTTTCTGTCAAATGATAAAATTATTTTGCCCATTGACTTGCTTTACACTGAACGGCTCATTCTTCGTCGACGATGCCATCAAACCGACAGTTTACGAACCAGTCTCTGATACCACTTATTATGGTCGAAAGATCCGGATCTATCAAATCCGTCGGCAACGGACTATGTATTCCGTGATTTTTTCTCTTCGGTTGGGAATGAATTTCCACGTAAAAAATATCGTGCATCTCTTATTTCTTATTCATACTAAATGATGGTTGTCAATGACAGAGGTTCAGATTTTTTGCTGCTGTCGGATTTGATCGATCTAGGTCTTTTAACCCCAACAATAATTATGGTGGATATATATATATATAGTATTTTTTTTAATAATTTTGTATATATATCAAAATAATTATAGTATTTTTTAACATTATGGACGATGAATTTAATAATTATATATATATATATTAGTATTTTTTTTTTCCCGTTATTGAAGCACCCTGCAAGTACAAGATGACACGAGAGGCCGGACTTCCGCGGATGTCAGGCTTATTAGGTGCTTCATTCACAGCTGTTGAAACTTATGGGCCATTAATTTCATTAGACATAAGTGGGACCAGTAAATTTTTTAAATTTTATTATTTATTTCTTTTTTAAAAAAACTTTAAATAAATCTTAAACTTGAATTGTAAGTCATATATTAAAAATTAACCCCAAATAAAATAATAAAATATATTATAAGATCTAAAATAATATATCTATAACTGACTTTAAAATTTGACAATAACTTAACCATAAAATATTTATAAAAATAAGCATTTTATTAATATTAGAATACTCAAAAATTATAATTTAATCAAACTATTAAAAATAAAATTAAAATCAATTTCAATGCCGACAACTTATATTGCTAAGTCTAGAAATTATAACAAAAAATACTAAATAATCAGAATTAATAATATAAACTATTATTTTTATTGAACAATAATATATAAATTGAACTAAAAATTTTAATCTAACCTTCCTCCGGTGATACTCCCAATCTAAACTTTTGTAAGTAATTTGTGCCCATTAATCTGAAAATAATTAACAAAAATAAAAGTAAGAATGAACCAATTATTCAGTAAAGTATATAAATTTTTTTAATCAAATATATAATTTGCATCAAAATAATGTTAAACGAAATATGACCAAAATCAAATACAAAGTCATGTAATTTTCATAAGATTCATATATAAATTTTTAGGTTAATAATTTAGTTTCTTTTTCTAATAATGTATCTTTAAAATATACTCAAATTATGTAAATTTTTATGAAATAATGATCAGTAGTAATTCACTAACAAATGAGTGAATAATTAAATTTTGAGTATATATATTTTTTATATAATTAAAGGTCTTACGCTACCATTCAAGATTAGTAGATAGACCGTCATATATATAATTCTATAAATAGGGTTAAATGTCACTTTCAACACACGAATAATAAGTTTTATACCCGATTATCACTATAATATATTAATATATATCATAATATATTATCGCTAATTTTTATAGTAGTCCCATGTATAAATAAATAAATAATTATACACAAATATGAATAAATTTTTTATATTTTTTCATACTTTAAAAATATCATTATCTTTTTACGAATTATAAAATCTTAGCTCATAATTTTTTAAATACTTAGCAAGTTGAAACTTTTGATTGTTGCAAAAAAAGGGTTATACAATTTTTCAAAGCATAGAAAAGTTGTATTATGAAATTATTGACATGCAAAAATTTGTAGATAGTGCAAAAAATTTACATTATTTTTAAAAATTTTCTCACCTTATTTTGGTTAAAAGTCATGCAAAAACACTTTAGAG
>JAOVVI020016374.1:0-10907 GCA_028571085.2 Nepenthes alata
AAATATTACGTATTATTGTGTCCTAAGTCCGCGGTTGCCACACGGATTAGAGAACTTTCAGATTCCTATGCACGCGGTGGTGTCAAGAGAAGGGTCTAGTCTCCGTCTCTATGAACCTGTACCTGCACAACACAATCAACAAATAAGATGTTAGAGGCCGACGGGGGGCTGTCCCCCACCGACACTCCGACGCTTAAGTCAAATACCTTCCACAATGAACGGAGGAATACATGCAGAGATGTAATAATGAGAGTAGTGTGAGAGGGATGTGATTGGAGGCATGGATGCGCCCGTGGAGGACGGCTCACTCGTGCGCCCGCGGAGGGCGGCTTGGAGTTGCCTCCAGCAGATGGGCGGCTTAGATATGCACCCGCGGAGGGCAGCTTGGAGAAGTCCCTACTTCTGGGTCAGATAATGTGCCCGTAAACCTTGCTGATATCTAGAGACCTAGCGGACGTGCCAAAGTGAGCATGGAGATATCGGGCCTCGTCCGCCCTGGTTATACTGGCGGGCTGCTAAATACGAACCTGCCCATTTGGCCTGAGCAAGCTGAATAGCATCCGTGCACTTAAGAGCCGCAGGATATTATTTCGGGAGAGCGTCGAGGTTCATGCGGACCAACATCAAGGTGAGTGCTCTGTACCCAACAGGCTGAGGCGCTTCTCCTTCGTGCTGAGGGGCGTCCAATGAGCGTGCCTTCACGCTTCGTTCTACCGTGAGGCCTTGCGTTCCTTTTCGGGGGGAACTACGTTCCCCGTTCTGGTCAGGCTCTATCAGCGGGAGTGTCGTTGGGTTTCATCGTCGGAGCGGATGAGTGTCAGGGAACTCCGGGCTCCTGTGGCGAAGGGCTTTGCGCTCTCGTAGGACTGGATTTGGAGGACGGCGACCAGGCGCCCTAGCAGGAGCAAGGATCTGCTCCCTATTCCGCTGAGGGTTTTGGGTTTCCAGCCAGGGAAAGCTTTCGGGCTCTGCCACCGTGAGGAGCTCCGGGTGCGAATTCGGTGCCGATTTGGCTACTATTTGGGGGAGCTTCACGCTTCGGTTTCCGCCGTGGTTTGGGAGGAATGGCTGAGTTAAGACGGGGGTTTGGCCCCGAATTTCGCTTCGCTAAGGGGCTCTGGATTCCATTTTAGAGGGACCCTTACCGAATGCTCTGGTTAGGGAGAGAATCCGGGATCTGCTCCGACTGGGGACACTGAGGCCAGAGGCACCCTGTTGGGGGCGTCACCCTCCTTGATTTAAGAATGCCTTAGCTGTGCACTGTGAATGGTAAACGATGTGCTCTGTTCAGCACCGATTCGCGGGAGAATTTCTGGGCGCCATTGACGGGAGGGGACCTCGAGCTTTGTCGCGCTGAGCTTGGGGACAGCGAAGTTGGCATTCGTCGGATAGGCTCCGCTGAGCTTGCTTCACCCTTGTCTGAGGGAAAGTCAGATGCGCGCCATGAGAGAGCTCTGTGCTCTTGTTTCGTCAGAGACGAGAGCAGAGAAGACGTCATGCTCTATTTTCACTGGTGTCGAGGAAGGAAGGTTGGGCCAGCAGTCCGGAGTGTCGGGGCGTTGCTTTTGAGGGATTTGACTCCTCTCCTTAGAGGCTCAATTTCTCCCGTAGGTTCCGCCTAGAAATGACGACAGTGGGGAAGCTCCGGGTCATCGACGAAAAGGGCTCCGTGGTTTGCTGGGCTCAACGACGATTGAGTGGGGGTGGTTCTCCTCTCTGCAGAGTTTCATTTTTCTTCTTTCCACGAAGACGAGGACTGCGAGAGAGAGAGAGAGAGAAAGAGTGAGAGTGAGAGTCCCTCACTCTGCCTCCAAAACGGAGGCATGGGCTTCGAGAGTTAGAAAAAGTGGCTCTTCCCCTCTACTTTTTCCTTTTCCCCTTTTCCCTGCAGAGGCTTGTCCTTTTATTGGGAAAAGGGTGGAGGTTTTTCCTCCAAAATAAGTTTAAAAATTTCTGCCAAGATGAAAATATTTCCTGCCATGACGAAGCTTCTTCGGCACGCTTTTGGTTTCGGGCTGGCCCGCAATACCGGACCCAACACGTATATATAATTATGTGTATATATCAAATATTCAGTTAATATTTGATATAATATTACGTATTATTAAATATTATATTTGATATAATATTACGTATTATTATATAATACATAATATTAAGTATTACCACTTCCTATGTGCTTCAAATCGCCGCTTCTGATTCATAGACCTTACATGTTAGAATCATATATCCTTGATATATCGTCTCCCATTTTTCTATTTCTAATTCATATGCATCTGAAAATCAACCTTTTTCAACTCAGGTCAAGAATGGTAGAAGAAGAAGGAAAGGGGTAGCTCGAGTCTCTACCCCCTTCACCCCCACCCCCTAAAGTGTTAAAGTGGTAAAGAAGGGCTCTTTGGGGGTGTTCAGAGATATTTTTTGCAGGTATTGACCTAGATTTGGATGCATAAGGATTTAGAAAGACCGGGTCTCCACCTACACAAGAAAATTGTCGATTCTGAGACCAAGATGATTATAAATGAAAGTACCAAGGCAACAGTAACAGCACTCGGAAACCTGAGTGTCGAATCCAAATATGCCAAATCACCTATGTTATGATTTTCTACATCCTAAGTCTTCCCGTTACGTTATCTGACTTATATTCTTCGTATAGCATTCAGACTGAATGACTATATGAAATTACGTCGATATGGGATCTCTATGAATAGGATCAAATCTTATTCCATAATATTTACATAAGATTCCTCTTTTGCATAGAGGTGCTGTGCGTTGGATATGTTGGCTTAGGGATTTGTAGTGGGACGTTCTTTTCATAGATCCTTTGAGCAAGAAAGGTGCAAAATAAATTTTTGAGGCAAAAAAAAGAATACATTAAAAAAGAATTTAGCGACGAAGATCCTTCTCAGTGCGGTTGAATTATGTTCAACAGCCCAAGGACTTGGAGTAGCTATTTGGCATTGGGTGTAATGTGATCTAGAAATATTTTGTAATGAACGTACAGGAGTAGCTTGGTAACTTGCAATACTCATAACCTTGAGGTCACAGGTCAAATCTATCTCTGGGACAAATAATTATCCTAGACCTACACCGAGGTATTGACGGCGTATCGAGAGAGAATTGGATTTGGTTGATCATCCTCTCACACCAGCTACTAATCATCACCTTGGTAAGGTATTTCCTAACCAACTAGCTAATTAGACGCAAGTCCCTCCTGAGGTGGATTCCTCCTTTTGCTCCTCATCCTTCGGGGCATTAGTAGCCGTTTTCAACTGTTGTTTCCTTGATATATCTCAAAATAATACATTTTTGTTACTGCGAGATATAATGGCCTCCCATAAACTTGAAATCCATAACCCCAATTGCTATGAGAATACCATTTAGCCAATACATGCCAACTGGGAAGAAGTTACAAACAAACAATTATTGTACGGAACATTTCTTTTGAAGAGAAAGTCTTACCAACCAATAACTAACAGGTTTCATCATCGAGCAGCTGGGTGGTCTGTTACATGTGGATTGGTGGATTTCTAATAGTTTAGAACTTATTGATACTACCTGAAAGTGGTTTTTTCTAGCACTAGCCATTTTAGGTTTGATTTTAGGTTTCTGTGAAATATATACACGAATCATTTCTAGATTATAATATTATATATAAATTCATTTCTCTCCTTTCCAATGAGGATTTCACAATTTCTCTTAAAGACCTTAAGGAAAGGTTTCTTCTCATTAAGGGACGTTATGGGACGCCCTTCTGCAACCATTACTTCTTCTAAGCCTCAGCCTGAGACCACATATTAGTAGCACTAGATCAGTCCCGTAGCTTAATCCCGAACAACAGATTTGATTTCTATACCATTTTTTCTCTCATACTATGGAAATGTCCTCTCAATACTCTAACGGCCACACCGGATATAAACTCAAAACCACGCTACCAAAGAAGAGTAAGCCAATTGTTAAAAAAGAGGGTTTGATTGAGTATCTATTCTCCTTTGGTTTGAGAAGTGAAGGATTTTTTATTGAGTACCGAGGGGTGGCCTCGCTCATTTTGTCATTGCAAAGGAGATTGCGGATGCCATGAAGTTAAAGTCGGTGCATTAGTCTTTGCTGCATTAATACTTTTTGTTAATATCATGGAATAAGGTTTAATCCTATTCATGGAGATTTTGTAAATATTCCATTTACAGATAAGGGATTCACGGTCTTGGGAATATGGAGATATTTATACTTCTTTTCACATAACCATGATGAACTAAAATTATTGGTGTCCCTGAGTTTTGATATAGTCAACATGCTTTTTTTAGCTTTTTTCCAAAGTTATGTATATAGAATGGGCTATAGCTCAGTTAGTTAGAGCACCTTGTTTACACCCGCGCCAATGTTTTTTTGTTATTTCTCAAGATTTCACTTTTTAGCTTCTAAAGTCTATTTCTTAGAAGAAAAATGGATATTCCTTGCTCAATTAGGGGCATTTGTCCACTCCCACTCCTTGCCCAAAGCCTTAACTTCTTCCAGTATATTGAAACAGTGAAAGCCAGCAATCGTAGGGTAATTGATCTATACTATGACAAATTCCATATCATAAGAGAAAATCTGATGTATGTTAAAAAGATACTTTGCATAAATAAGGTATAATTCCTTGGGCACTGGATTGATGACTCATTATCCAGCTGACTAGCCAGAACCTGTTTCTTACAATTTACGAATTCCAAAGTGGCCTTAGGCCCTACTTAGCCCTACATTAGTGGGGTAGGCTAGGCTAACTCTGCCGCTTAAGCTCCCAAGCAGTGGGAAGAGCAGACAAGACTCTGACCGCGTGCCTGTTGAAGACTGAGCCAATGACTGTTCTTGTTGACAATTATGTATGATCAAGAAATGAAGGAATTCTAAATTTTTTTCCACTCTCTTTCTTTCTATCTCTCTCTTTCTTACTCTTTTCTTCTTATCTTCCTCTCTCATTTTTTAAATTTGTAAGATACAAGTTGTAAATTTTTATTTAGTTTAAAGTCAATCTTGAACCAGGCTCCATCGAGTTAAAAGATGCTTAAGCAGAGCCCGATAGATGCCTTGACTATCGCTTGAGCGGAATTCATGTGTGAATTCCCGTGTATTCATACTCAATGTACTTCCGAGAGACGCTCAACCACATTGAAATAGAATGTCAGCATCTGACACACTCTCGAGTCAGCGCTCCCGCGTCACAATGCTTAGCCATATCGCTTGATACACACTTGTGCGCCACTCTAATATATATATCGTATTTGGATGATTTTCAATCATTTTTTATAAAATTTTGAGTGAGAAGAGAGAAGAAGAAGAGAGAGAAAGAGATAGAGAAAGATAGAAAAGCCAAATTCAAGTAGAACAGAGTAAGATTTTTGTAATTTTGAGTTCAGACAATTGCATCTCAAGCCTTGATTTTCTTGATTGCTAATGTTTTTACTTCCTTTAATATTTAGTATTTTAAATACTTATACATGATATATTTTTATAGCTAAAATATAGTTGAAATACATGATGTATTTCATCATGAAATACTTGATATATTTTATATGCATGAATTCTCACTTTCATTCCTCATAATTTTTATAAAATTTAAGTTTTTAATTTGTGTACTTTAGGTCATTAAATTATTTTCTTACAATTTTTTTATATGCATGTATTGAATTTATAGTTAAATGACTCTCCTATACTTTAAATTAACAAATAATATTCTGTATGTTCAAATTTGATTAATATATGATTTGTAAGTAAAAATTTTTAAAATTGCCGTGTATATTTTCTTATGGAGATGGGTTGCTGATTTTTTTGCACCAACTTACCAAGAATAATTATTTATGTCTACAAACCATATACTTAATATATATATTTTTTAAATTTAAGTATGTCAAATCTCTATAGAAATTAAAGCATTATATGATAAGAAAGTGAAGAAAAACTCTAAAATTTATTAAGAAATTACGAACATTTTCTCAAGAACTAGAAAATGGAAGAATTAATCTAAAATTGTATAGATTTTTTTTTGTTTAAGTATTGAACCATTGTAAGATATTCACTGGTGGTATATTACAACTTGTCTTAATATATTATAGTGATAATTGAGATTCGAACCTATCAATTATAGGTGAAAGCGGCGGTAGGCCCTGTTTACGGGGTGATATGCATAACAACCCATCTACAGGTCTTAAATAGTAACATAAAATTGTTGATTGTGTAAAAAAATAGAACTTAAATTTTAATTATCCACTCATTTAGTCTGCTAGGTCCTATTGACCCTGATTCCTAGAAATTTACATAATTGAATATAAATTCCATGATACGATATGAATAAGAATAGAAAAATGATTTTAGAAACTGTACACATTTGTTATGGAATTAACAACAATTCATATAAAATTGATTCATTGTCTTTCCGGTATGTTCTTATATACATTGTATATTTAATTATGAAATTATATGTATTATTAAAATTTTGATTTATTCTTACTTTTATTTTCGCTAACCCTATTTAAATTAGTGGCTCGAGCGCTTACAGGATGAGTAGGATTGAAGGAAGAGATATTCCTAAATATTAGGGTTAAAGATATTGGTTATCTAATACTGTTTTCAGTTTTCAAATAATAGTTTAATATTTATACTAATCAAACAATAATTTTATATAAAAGATAATATGATATCGAGAATATGTTAACTTTAATTTATATTATTTAGACATGTTTCCATACGTATGTTTTGATCTCCTGTTATAGTTGGTATTTTGAAACCACTTTCGAGTGCAACATTGTTCGAATCTTTTGGTTAGATTTATTGTTGAATATTCTTTTAGGTCGGTTGCGATATTAAAGTAAAACTCACGATCTTCGTTAATTTAAACTTATTATTTATTAATAGAATAATCGTGCCAATTTTTATAAGATAATGACATATTGGGACGTGACAGATAAATGGGGTATCAGAATAGTCATAAGAATGATACCTCTCATAGTTTGAGAATCTAATTTGGTTAAATATTTTGTCATTGAATTTAAAGAATGCCTTCGGGACAATGTGAAATTGGATCTAGTTCTCGCCCCGATCGGGAAGAAGTATATTAGACCCTTATGACTAGGATGGCGGACTTAATGGAGTCCTTAGCCTGAAGATCTGGATCTGCTAGGGTTCGATAGAAGCGTAAAACCAGAGCGTTAGTAATTAGTAGCCATAGTAGAGTTGTATCGTATCATCTAAAACTACGAGGGTTGCTGGCTATTTAGACTGGCTATCATCGTGCTTATTTTGGGTCGTGAATCATGGGGTGAGTTTCTCGCGTTGAACCATACAGATAATGAATGGTGTTCGTTTTTGATGTGTTTTCAGCTAATGATACATAAATTAAAAAACCTAACTTCTTTCAACTCGCTTCATAACCGGGCCTTAACCACATCAACGATCATTTCTCAACATCACCGCACTCCGATCACTTGGCAACACAATCAATCGGTCCAAGTCGTCCATACTATCGTTTGAAACTTTGTTTGGACTTCTGCCTAGACTCACACTTGATGACCAAATAATTAATAATCTGTCTTCTGTTTTATTAATGGGTCGAAATGATGGGTATGAATCTACTTGAATTAAGTGCTGGACCCAACAAATCTAATGCACGTGGTTTCTTTTATAAAAAGAATATTTTAAAATTTTTAAATATTATATATAAATTATTAAATTTATATTAAACATCTATATTTCATGAGTAAAGTTTTACCTTCCTCCTCCACCCCGCTGCCCTTCCCCCTCCCTCAACAAAAAAAGGAAAAAAAAATGCAAATACGACATTGCTAGATTATTTAAATGAAATATAAGAGAAAAAAAATGAGAGTTTATAATTTTGTTTAAGAAATATTATTTTTATTTTTATTAAAGTAATAATTTTGATAGGGACGGTTGTAATGGGTCGGTCCAAAAGGGTAAGCAATTTAGAATTTATAACAGCCAATTTATCCTTGTGACGGTCAACGTTGCTATTGACCAGAAGAGTATCCTAAGTAAGCCAGACACAGTTCAAAATAAACGCGGCCCAGGTCTAAGTCGACCTACGCGCACCTTCCCAAACTCAACGATCATCTGCCTTAATTCTCCGTAGCTTCAAGGATGACAATCCTTTCTATAACGGAATTCTCCCAAAATTAGAGTACATCACGTAAGGAAAGTTTTCAAATCAACGTGTGACTCACAGAGGTAGTCTCTGTGGTCACTATGCGTGACGCCGTTGCAAAAGAAAAGGAATCTTTCTTTCTGACCGCTACAACCAAAAATGGCGCCCGCATCCACCCGAGGAAAGAAAACGATCATCCCAGAAGAGGGGCATCCCACCACATTACCTAAAGACGGCGTCGTAGGTCCACGGCTATCAAAGGCCATGGAGGCTCACTCCATATACATGATTTCTTGCATACTTAAATTAGCAAAAACCTCTCCAACTCTCGAGCATCCAATTATTTAACTCTCTCTTCTACTACTAGTTTCCTACAAACTTAATACTCAGAGAGGCCGCTTATTGCAAACACTCCACGATGAAAGCCACTTTACACTAGTGCACCTCCGATTCTCTTTCTCAAACTCCTCATCCAACATTCATCTTTGTAACCTCTGTTTTTACTTTATTATTTTTGGAAGGCCGATTAGTGATTTGAACGTTAAAAAATAAATTGGGAAATAAATCTCACCATTTTTTTTATTCTTTATCATTTATTATGGTGTATAGGATTTCAAGCGTGCAGGACGGCTCGAAGATCAATTTAACCCAAATTTATTCAAAAATTTAATACAGAACGCATCGAATTTATTGCTAAGAGTTTTAAGCCACAGTAAATATATTTTTAAGTCATATAATAATAAATGTTTTTATTATAAAAAAATAAGTAATTTTATCGTAATAAAATGTTTCAAAACAGAGTAATTTCTTCTTCTAATATAAGTATTTTAATTTATCCGAAATTAATAAAAAGCATGGAGGAATGTTGAAAATGGCCACACAATTAGTTTTTTCCTCACGCGCCTCTGAGGGAGCGTGTCCTGCATGCACCTCCGAGGCTATATAATAGCACCCGTTGCCGCATTTCCTCCGCACACACCGCCTCTCTCTCTCTATCTCTATCTCTGCAGTAGAAATGGTGCCGCGAGATGTAAAGAATTCCACCGCAGCTGACGCCGGCGACGACCATCGGCTAAGAGAGAGGCGCTACAGAGGGGTGAGAAAGCGGCCATGGGGCCGATACGCCGCCGAAATCAGAGATCCGAAACGGAAGATGCGCGTGTGGCTCGGGACCTTCGACACCGCCGAGGACGCGGCGCGTGCGTACGACTCAGCGGCGCGGGAATTCCGTGGCGCCAAAGCGAAGACCAACTTCCCTCAGCCGACCGTCACCGACAGAAATCGGAGCGCCAGTCAGACCAGCACCGTCGAGTCCTCCGTCCCCATCGCGGCCGCCTCCGCTGCAGCAGCCTCACCACCATCACTGAATCTGACCCTAGCCTCCGGAGACGCCATCCCCTTCTACCCTGTCCCTGTCACCCCAAGCTTCCCGGCGTCCGCCCGTCCGTACCCCCACCGCGTGCTGTCGGAGAGGGTGAGCGCCCTCCACGAGGCGCACTGGTTGTGTCAGTCGGCGGACGGTGCCGTCCACAGTGACTCGGATTCATCGTCAGTCGTCGTCGATTACGACGGCGCCAACGGGAATGAGGCCCCGAGATTGCTTCACCTTGACCTGAATCTGCCTCCACCGGCGGAAGTATCCTGACTTGAACGACGGCCACAACCGTCCCATTTTCTCGCTGTTTTCAATCAGTTAATTCTCCATCAACATCAGTAAAAACCACAAAATAAAAAAAAATAAAAAAAAAATCACATCGAGAAATCAAGAACGCCGACCGATTTGTATTGAATTCATCGTCAGTTGCTGTTCTTCTTCCTCAGTTCATTTTTTGTTTACAGAGTCGCCATTCTCTCTGTTTTTTTCAATGGACTGTTGAGAAATTATAAAATAAAAACTCTCTGTATTTTTCCGATTGATTGTGAGTAAATTAATTTTTGATGAAATTTAAATATTTAATTATAATATTTATATATATTTATTGTATTTATAAAATTGAGGTTGAATTAATTGTCGAACGAACCTTCGTCGCGGACAGAGGGAAGAATCACCTGCGTGCGAGCTCTCAGAATTATTATGGAAGGCTGCGTTCAGATGATAAGGCTGCTTGTCTTTGTCCGGCTGGATCTCGACGCGCAGTGGAATCGGACGGCGTAGATTGGTTTAAAATTTAAGTGTAATTTATTGCTGTTTGTACTGATGCCGGCCCCAGATGGCGAAACGTGATTAGCTACGAGTGGGGCCCACGATTACGTGTTGACGATTTCAAATGTCCGGATTCTCTCCCTCCAATTAAATAAAATTAATATATATGATGCGTACCTCGATCCGACTTCGAACATATTCAGATTCTTTTGGATCGGTCGAACCGGCTTCGTTCGCTGAGTTTGAATCCTGCACACCACTAAGACAAACGAGAGGTTAGCGTTAACGGTGGAAATTTGTCTCACCGAAAATATTCCGACGCTCAAATCAGTAAGGCAGTCACCAAAAGGATGAAACTGGAAAAATGATAAGAGAGCTAGGAGAAGGAGTGTGAAATCCAGATGTAAGAGAGACGCAAGACCTTTCTTGTATCTGGATGGTGGGAAGGCAGGGAACGGCCGTGAGAGCTCGTTTGTTGCCTTAGAGATTGTTTGAAGATCTGAGAGCTTGGGTTGCAGAGCGCCAGAGAGAGAGCTCGTTTGGAACACTTAGCGTTTTCTGTCTCCGTCCCAATCTTTCTGAAAGCGTCCCTAGAATGGTGATCTAGGGTTTCTTTTTATGGCTGAGAGG